>JBCAUA010569811.1:0-16414 GCA_038406235.1 Peronia verruculata
GATGGATGGATGAATGGATGGATGGATGGATGGATGGATGGATGGATGGATGGATGGATGGATGGATGGATGGATGGCCAGGTTAAATTAGCATGGACTGTACGGCCACTGCTAGAATGATCGATAAATTTGAATTCATGAGTATTTGACTTACTTTTCATCATATTTCTGAGCCAGAAGCACGCTCACTTGAATGTGTGAGGCAGGCCTTGTTTTAGTTGGGGCATTCCTTGCAAGCCGAGCCTTTTCAAAGTTTTCTCCCAGATATTCTTTCAGATGTTTACAAGTTCTTTCATTGATTGGTGCCTTTTGACTAACAAAACCTTTACATCTGAAAAGGACAGAGAATATGAAAGATATCATTCAGACTGCAGAGAACAGACAGTAATGGTAACTTTTTGTGACATTCTGTACATGACTAGTATAAGTATTTGCAACATACAATTTAAAAAGGAATTCCAAGATAGCATACACATTTTGTAAGGATGAGAATACATGTTAAAATTTTTGCCGGATGAGAATACATATTAAAATTTTTGCCATCCGTCAATGAGACTTGTTGAAATTATATACTTTTTCAGTCAAACTAAACAAAAATAAAAATATACCTACGTGCATTCATAGATGTCCCCATCTCGCTTTAATGTATAACCTGAATCAAACTGAACAGTTCCTCCATCCTCCAAAGGGTTTAGGGATCCCTTTGTCTGTGTCCTGGTTGTCTTGTTCTTCTCAGTCTCTTTAGCTTTATAAAATTAAAAACAGATCCATGCACTCATTTAATTACTTGAAGTAAGCACAACTGAAGAGATCACTTGTACATGTAGAATAAAAATTTTAAATAGTTTAAACTGTAGATTTCATTTCTAATTAAATGAAAGAGTTAAAGATGTAAATTGAGTAAACTAATGCATATAATATTGGCCCGCAGCGAGATCTAGAACAAGGAAAAACATATCTCTTAGGACTTTTATTTATGTCAGAATTATAAATATTGCTGAATCACAGGTGTTAAGAGAGATACAATTCTTTCACATAAACTAAACATTTAATAATCAATAGATGTTTTTATTCTCTTGAACACACTTTAAGAAGTTTCAGTAAAATTCAAAATATCTTCCCCATTTTGTGGTGAAAAGATATTCACTACCTCCAAATGAGTGATTGCCCCTATAGCAAGGCAACTGTTTGTTAACTCATTCACTATGGGAGGTTTTTACTGTGTGCACCGGATATCCTTGCATAGATTTTTTTATTATCAGAGGTGATGTGAATATCATTCAGCTTGATATATGCTCTCAGTCTATCTTTAAAATGCATCTTGTAATATATCAAAATAAAGGAAAAGAATGCACTAAACAAATGCATAAGTATGAGGTGGCTTTCCATAGCATCCAACATTCCCATAAGCCAACTGATCAGCTCACCATAGCCAATGGGTTACTTAAGTAAGTATGACACTTTAGAACAACAGTGATCAAAGGCTCCAAGACTGTAAAGGAATGACAAGATACATGTAAAATGAGGTGTGAAATTTACCTTCAGGTTCATCATCATCAGGATGTAAAAACTCAGCTTTGTGATCTGCATTGGTCTGGTAGCATTTATCCCAGTATTTACACTTCTCTTTCTTGGATTTGTAGTGGATAGTTTTAGGCACTTCTCCCTTTGGTTTGTCTGAATTTCCTGAGTCATCAGCAGAACTGCTTCCATCAGCATTAGTCTTTTTAATTTTTGGTTTACTGTAGTCTACAGTAATTTTCTCTTCCTTGCTTTCATCTATTTTCATCTTTTTTGGTGATGGCGCGGTGGCTGTTGATGTTGAAGCTGCTGCAGATGCAGCATTCCTAGTATCATCATCACTGCTTTTCCTTTTCTGTCCTGCCTTCCTGACTGGTGTTGGATCATCATCATTTACACTGATATCATGGACCAACCGCTGTTAAAGAGATACAACATAAATCACAATCAGCAATGGTCATCAAAGTGACAGTTTTGAAATCACTGAATATGTAGGCCTATTTTGAACATTTGACAGATAGCATACTGTTACGTATATATCTAATTTTTTTTTTTTTATGCCACAAATCATAATTACATGTACATTTCATTTTTGAATATGTTTTCATTCAGAAATTTCAGACTTGGTGTAGGCCTACAATATTACATGTAACAGTTGTTACCGTGATTAAAAATTAAATTATAACTAAAAACAGGGGAAAACCAAAGTCTCACCGGTTTTCGGGAATTGTCAGTATCATTCTTCTTCAGATCATCTGGATGGAGAAACTCCTCTTTGTGTTTCTTGTTTTTACGATAGCATTTGTCCCAGAATTCACATTTCTTCTTTGGCGAGGCAGCAGTGGCCATTACAATATAATCTAAAAAATAACAAAAAGGAAAGAATGTCAGAAAATGTCCCACTTTTTGGTGAATCATAAACTGCTTTACATTAACCTTTCCTCGCTCATCTTTATGTCTCTATGGAAGGGAATATATTGCGGGGCTGGAAATGGTGGAGAATGAGTGGCAAAGTAAATTTTAATCCATGGCTCATGTATGGTATCTGTGTGTGTTTTTATGAAGTGTACTTTTAACAAATTTGGATCATGAAGTGACTGAATATTTGACGACCCAAAGACTGAATACATGTTTGGACCTGTCAAGTGTCAAGGTTCCATCACTGAACCAGTCAATTCCATTGCTAGATCTGGTTAGCTTATTACAACAATTTAACAAGCAGAAACAATTCACATGGGAAGGGGAATATAGGGGTGCAGTGGCTCTGTGCTTTGGCGTCTGCTCTAGGGTGAAAACAACTCATGTCAGCGAATTCTGGTTGACTCACGGGTCCTCTCATCAGGGGATGGAAGGACATAAAGATCAAAAGACCTGCATTTTTTCAGTGACTCAACAGTCTACTGGCTTCCTCTGAGTAGGGAAGCCCGGCATCTAGCCTTTTCGGATAAGGGTGAATATATTTTAGAGGTCGCATGTGTACCTTACCTACGTTAAAGAAAACTGGGCAGTTCAAAATCGTTGGAAGAGGAGGCTGCGTGCTGGTGTCTGGGCAAAATTTCCAAATTTCTACCCCCATAAAAATTCTCAACAAAACAACCTCAATTTAAAAAGGCCGAGATAATCCTACTTCCATAGGATTGAAAGGCATATAAAAAAAGAAAGAAATAATGGGAGGGGGGGGGGGGATTGAGTGGGCAAAGACTAAGTGGTGGGCACTATAGGGGCCAACAATAATCTATTGCTCCTGCAGGATGATACTGACAATGATGATTTTAAAACTGTGGAGCAATGACGAAATATTAATGCACATGACAAAATATGTGTCGATCATCCATGAAGAGTCCAAATCCAAAAAAAAAAAAAAAATGTTGGCTTGTACATATGTACCAGGCTAGATTCTAGATCTCTAGATTTTCATCGAAAAATGGGAGATTAAAGTCGAATGTCACAGCAGACTTACAAGTTAATGCTTTTCACAGATACTGCTTGAGATTTGGTTTATTATACACAAATTTCGCTCCGACAATGAAATACGGTTAGTGTGGCTTTCTGTAGGCCTAGATGAAACTGAAAGAACGGGGCAATGTAAGCACAGTGAAATTCAAGTTATATCTTCACTGGGTTCTGTTTGGACTGGTCGGTACTGCTCGCGATTGATTCTCTTAAGCCCACAGATGTACCTTGGTGTTTTTATTTCATCGTCTATATTTAGAAGCTGAGTAGCCCCGAGGTGATTCCGCGAAGCAACTTTTTTTCTCATCCGCGAAGTAATCTATTCCGGTTGGCGGAAGTAAGTACATGTATTACAATTTTCGATTTCCTCTGAGGGAGTGAGAATAAATGCGTGTAGGCATAGATATATATAGTAACTATTTATATCTATGAGTGTAGGTAACAATGCACGTAGGTCATCATAGACTTATATAGTTATATGGATATTTATAGATACCAGTGTATTCGTTCACATAATGGCTGTTGATCAAAGTAAATGGTAAGTTACAGCAGAAATACAACACGTCTGCGGTCCCGAAACTCGTGTGTTCTAATGTTTTATTATCATTATTTTACTGCTTCGCTAATCATTGTTAAATATTTGTATTGTTTTACTAACTTTTATTGTTATTTTCAATGTATTTGCGCCCATCACGAAACAAGAGGATCGTTGGTTCAGGTGCAATAAAATCGGAATTGGCAGGCATTTAAAAATCAAATAAAATTATAGACGTGGGCAACTGATACCCAACTGTGTTATAGGCTACTCTTTATTTTGATTGAATTTACAGAATTGTTTTAATTTATTTTTTTAATGCTGAACTATCATTCATTTTGTCTGCCATCTCTTCCGTGGGGGACACATGACGCGTTCAAAACACGTTTTCTTTGAGTAATATTCAGTTAATGAACCAAAGTATCAGCATCGAGGAGCGCATGCTGGCCAAAAAATTGAAGTCGCAGGACTATATATTTTAAAAAACCTCCCAAGGAGGCTGTGGGGTACCCAGCTAGTGTTACCTATAAGCTTTAACAGTATGATGGCCCGCACAGACAGACAGCTCGCACATTTCTCAATGTTGTCATTGCCAGGTGTTGATGGAAATGAAATTACGACTGAGCCACGGCCACACCTGCATCCTCAGCCAGTGTCCCAAGGTCGTGCGTACCTCACAGACTGCTAAGACAGACCACCTGTACATCAACACAACCTCAGGTAAGTGACTCATTCTCACTCATAGCATGACGGGGGAGGGGAGCAGTGGGGAATATGTCTGTGTATGGGTGTAAAGGTCACAGATGGTGATCTCAGTCCTCCATACTTTCTGTGGGCAAATGTTTGTGACCACTGCTCTATTATCCACAGTACAAGCTACATCCAAAAGTAAGTCTCACATATGTGAGAAAATGGGAATTAAGTGTAGTGTGTCTATGCCCAGGCTCCCACCATCCACCCATTTTCCTACTTTTGATCCAATGTTCCGATCAGTGATCAGATGTTTGCATCTTTACATAGAATAAATTGTCAGATGCCTCAAGGTGATGTCTGGCAGATGAACGGGCTGACTCATGCACATGATCTATCTATTCCCATAATATTGAAGTACAGCCTATGTATGTGATTGGTTGTAAGAAATGAGAAAGGAGAGAATGGGTATCTGTTAGCTCATGCACAGTGGATGGGACTGCTTGGTGGTAGGGGACAGCACTGGACAGAACAAACAAGACTGATCATTTTGTTACCTTTTTGGCACCAAATTGGCACACAGCCAAGCAGTTAATTACAGTGGAGTCCTGTCAAATTCAGATCGAACTGATAATTGAATAAAAATGAAGCCACAGATTTTTTCTTTTTTGTCTCTATTAAATCCCTTTGCACAATTAGAAGCCATTATTGTGAAATTCTTAAGGAGACAGTGCTATGGATGAGGTGGGAGGGATTAGACAATAGTCATGTTATGCCAGATTTGACAACCATGACCGTTCAACTGAATTAAGACAAATTTTAAAAAAAAGCAGAGAAACTCAAACATTTAGTAACACTGAAGTAATAGAAGAGACCACTGTATTGAGACAACTGAAGAAGATAAAAGTAAATAAAGCAGGCGGGCTGGACAAACTATCGGGTAAATGCTACGAACGGCTGCTGAACAACTTGCACCAGTGTTTACCGATATTTTTAATTTGTTAATGAGAATACACATCATGCCAGCTATATGGAAAACTGTGGAAATAATACCTGGTCCAAAAAAAGGAAAAATTACTTCTTTGAATGACTTAGGACCAGTAGCGCTGTCACCAGTCATATTTAAGTGTTTTGATAAAATAGTCCTTAAATATTATATTTTACCTTACATCAAATCTGAGTTAGATCCCTATCAGTTTCCATAATTATAGAGAAGAACAGAATGTTGAAGATGCCATGCTTGTATTTTTAAACAACACTCTGAAACATCTTGACAGAACAAAAGCCTATGCCAGGATACTCTTTGTCAATTTTTCTTTGGCTTTCAACACAATCCAGCCACATCTCATGGTTGATAAGTTGTTGTCATTAAATGTGGACTGCCGAAGTATTTTATGGGTTTTAGAATTTTTAACTAATCGGCAGCAGTATGTTAAGATTCAGAATGCACTATCAGATATCATAATTACCCACACTGGAGTACCCCAGGACTGTGTTCTCGCAGTAGGCAGGCCGGTAGACAATTGGTGAGAGTGCAGTAGGCAGGCTGATAGACAAGTGGTGAGTGTGTGGTAGGCAGGCCAATAGACAAGTGGTGAGAGTGTGGTAGGCAGGCCGATAGACAAGTGGTGAGAGTGTGGTAGGCAGGCCAATAGACAAGTGGTGAGAGTGTGGTAGGCAGGTCGGCAGTCACCATTTATTTTCACTAAAAAAAAAAAAAAAGTGTAACCTTCGTTGAGACTCCTCAAAAAAGTAAATTATTGTGCACTAAATAATCAGCCCATGCCAACAATGTAGGTCTAGATCTCCAAACGCTGAATACGGGTGGATAAATTACAATCATGGAAGTTACTATTTCATTTATATGTATTTTCACATTAGCTATACACCGAGCAGGGGAGTGGGGGGAAGGGGGGAGGACAGGGGAGAGAGATAGCGAGAGAACGGCAAACAGACCGATAGACAAGCGATGAACAAGCAGCAGTCGGCATCTTTTCACTGTAGGGGAAGGTGTAAGTCAGTTACGGGATGGTCAAGCCACCCCTAAAGTTACGTTATGCTTAGGGCGCTTTCCAAGTAGGTGTAAGTCTACGTGCACTTCATGTATACCGTGAAGTGAGCTACGCCTTGGTGTAGCAGTCACACCTAGTCTTAGGGAGTTACGGTAACTTCATGAATACGGCCCCAGGTCCAGTGATCCTCTTGGTTAATGTTGAAGTGACAAACAGATGACATTTCTACAGTTGACAGGCAAAGAATCCAAGCAGAGAATCTGGCTAATCTTCAGATACATACATCTTGGCCATTTGGCAAGCCTTCTCTGTCTCCATGTGACCCTTGACCCCTGAACTCACCATTGCCCTTATCTCCTACCCCCCTCCTCCTCCCCCACAGGTCACTTTGTGTGTGAACACTGCAACAAGCAAGGCCTGTGGCCGGACCTGCTGGACAATCTGATGTTGCTCAAGGCACAGAGAAAAAGGTCAGAAGTCATAGATCAGGCTAGAGGATGTAGACAAATCTTAAGGCCAAGGTCATCAGTGAAACTCAGTGCCAAGGGGCAAAATTTTTTGATTTTGCGTTCAAGGGATATTGTTGTTCTTTGACCTCTTATTGATAGTATGGAATGCAAAAGTTGATTTTAAAGGTCTAAAATTGTTGTTGCACAATGAGGTAACTGCACAGTTGTTTGTTTCTGATCAAAATGATTTGACTTCATAGCCCAGAAAAGCAACTTTGCATGGGCTAAACCACTTCAAATTTGGTATCGACACAAAATATGGCCTCTTTCCAGTGGTACCCTTTCTCTTTTTCAGTGTAATTTTCCATGCCCAAGCACCCATTCATCTTATATAGCTGCCAGCCAGTACGGAAAAAATGTATTTAGTACGTTATTTTACCCGGAGTACGGAAATCTGTATTTGCCTGAGAAAATATATATTCTGGTTCTCTAGAGTGGGTAAAAGCCTGTAGGCCTACATGAATTAATCAAAGGCCAAAAGTCAGCAAACACGAGAATGTATATAAACCCTTTTGACAAAGTGTGCCATGAATTTTCATCTCCGGTATACCGGCGACCGGGGGTATGTCTAGAGCAGCATTCCGTAGCCAAGCACTCGCAAGCTTTTTGCCTCTCTGCTCGCCAAGCACAGCAAGCACACCCACCGAGGTGCTTACTCTTAGCAAGCAAAAATGGCGGTGCCCATCGGTTCAAGGCAGCCAATGGCATTGATGATTCAGGGGGCGGTGAGCGTGATGTAGATCTAGGAGTTTTGAGTTGGGCTCTCTGTGAAAACGTCGGATCTGGATCTAGTTCTATGAAGGGGAATGGGGAAAATCTCCCACGTGATTTTTTCTAAAAATTATTTATTGTTATTACTATTATTATTTGCAGTCAACTTCTTGCGTAGAAATGCCGACGTCTAGCTATTTCAGATTGATAAATCAGGAATGTTTAGTACGTTCAAAACTCCTTCTTTGATAAAAATTGAATGGAAAGTAAGCAGAATTTTCTATCTCCGCTCAAAATTTCCCAAATTCAAATGAAAACCTGTTAAATAGTTCCAGAAAAGAGATGTATTTAGCTATTTTATTATCATGTAATCGTCTATATCGAAGGTAAATTTCAGTTGCATGTGAGAGGACTGCTGAGCAACCATAAGGATGCTTTGTGCTTGGCGAGCACACGAAGGCAAAAAGCTTGCGAGTGCTTGACTATGGAACAGACCTTAGATTTAGCTGGTTTTTTTTTTTTTAATGACTGCTCCCGAGAGCAAGTATGGAAAGTGTTTCTAGCCACAGAAGAGTAGCACCCTGTTCAAAATAAGCTGGAAGGAGTGCGATTTGAAGAAGTTTGTGTTTACAATCAAAGTTTTTGTCTGAATTGAGCCAAGAAAATGATAAAACGAAAGATCAGCAATGAACTCGGATAGTGAGATGTCTTGGGATTAATTTAGTGGAGATTTTGAAAATAATGTGACAGTTGACTCTGATAGTGATAGTAAGAGTGCTGTTGATGATCTCGGGAGTGTTCAGTGGTAGTACTGCCAGCACTAGTGAGGATGAAGGGGCTGATCTTAGGGATATTAGATGAAAAAAGAAAAGGATACCACGCCTAACTCCTGTGCCTCCTCTTAGTGTTCATTATTTTCTCTGCAGAAACTCTTTTCTAAAAACGTTGAACTATTAGATAGACTGCCTTCTTTACAAAGTGGGAAGTTTTATTCAAGTAGAAGCATATTAGATCCTTTTTTAAGGAGCCTTTCATCCTTTGATTTTTTGGGTATAGTTTTCATGTTTTACTCTCTTATGACTGGGGTTTCCCGTGCGGTGTGTACACTCGGCACGGTTGGAGTCTGTTTTTTTGTTTTGGAAAGGTTGGCAGCTATGTATTTAGTGAATGCAAATGCAAATGAACTAATGCAGCAGTTTTACTCAGTTGCATACAGTTTGGATGACAAATCATTTGCTTTAATACATCTCTTTCCAGGTGGCAGCACAATACTTTCCCGCAGATTCGTTGCTTCTATTGTTGCATGTTTCTTCCTATGCCTGTTCCCGGAGAGAAAGAGAGAAGACTCAGCCAACATGAACATCATCAACTTCACCATGTTCTTCAAACATCTGCCTGTGTAAGTTGGCAAAAAAAAACACCTTGCTTGTTCTAGTCAGTGGTCATTTTTTGAGACATTTGAAAATATATATATATGAATGTCAATTTTTTTAGATTTCAAAACGAGAACGAATAAATGGGCAAGGAGAAAAGTTTGGCTAGAACTGAAAAATCAAAACTGACTAACAAAGTAGATGGAAATGGACTTAATAATAAAACAAAATAGCAACATGTTTTTCATAGATGCTGTCACACTCACCCCTAGCTCAGTATTATTAAGTTGCATTTCATCATTGCTACCACCATGGCTCTTTCCCGTTGAAGTAGACTCTTTTCTGCATTGATGACACATTTGCAAGTACAAAGGTTGACTGCCCAATCTTCACTGGGGTTTCCATATCTGGTGCTCCACTCTGCAACCAAGACTATCAATACTGTATCTTTTTATTGTGATTGTTGTATAGTGTTGAGCTATGCAAAGTAGCAGCTGTCGAGACAGAAATGTACTATCAAAGAGGAAAAAAAAAAAAACAAAAAAAGAAATTTGGTGGAAGAAGCTGGTGTCAAGCTTCCTGAGGTGGAACAAAGTGAAGAGCACAGGTCTGTATATGATTTTCCACAGCTCCAATGAAATTTCCATGATCATTTTAGGTATATGAAAGAGTTTCAACCGAAGGTCTTTATATATTCTTATTTGCTGAATATTTCAGTCCCACCCAAGTTGCCAAGTTGAGATGTATCTTGCACTACTTTGAATGCATCATTGAAAGAGAGTTCAAGGTACAGGGAAACATTATCTTCAGTAGAAAGGTACGAAGACCAACTTCATCTTGAAATAAATGATTTGCTTTGTTTACTTAGACTTCTGTCATTGAGACTACTGAAATCATTCATGTTTTTTTTTTTTTTAAGATAAATGTTTTTTGTTTGTTTTGTTTTTTATTACATCTTATTCAGATAAGTATCTACTTAAAAAAAAAAAAAAAATTGTTGAATTCAGAATGATACTCAGGTAAAGATTACAAAAAATATCAGCTGTGTAGACAAACAGTTTCTTCACCTTATGCTCTTTGTAGTTGCATTAAAGCATCGCAGCATTTGACGTGTTTGAGTAATTCTCCATCTGTTTTTGACATGTTTGCTGAAATATCCTCTTTGATTTGAGTACATTTTATGTTGAGACATCAAATGTATTTGGCAATTCTTGTTTTCTTTTGTCTTTCTTAGAGCTTGCCTTCTCTCTCTGTTACATCAATTCATTTAATTTTTTTATTTGGTTTAAATCTGTTCTAATATGTGTTCTCTTATATGGGGAAATAATATGATAGCAACACTGTTCTACAGGTGGCTGCAGACAATCTGCTGCTGACATTTGAAGAACTGGTGCAGTGTGATGTCAGACTTTGCCCAATGACTGTCCATACAGAGGGTAGCATTGAAGACAGTGAGGCAGGTGCAATTAAGGTAATGCAAATGTCACTAGAAAATGTATTTGGCAATCCGTCCGTAAAAAAAGTTTAATGTTTTACAATTATATTGCAATTTTTGTTTCTTTTTTTTTTTGTTTACTGCTAGTATTACATATCAGTGTGGCCATCTGCATTAGACCAGCACTAGAAATAATTGTGTGAGCCAATTTTTGATAGATATACCAGTATGAGTTGAGTTCTTCTGTTGTTATAAAAATATCTTGAAAATAAGTGATTATTCCCTGTGTTTCAAAGCTGGGTATTTTCTTTTTTTTTTTTTTTTGGTCTAAATGTGATTTCCACATCCCTCTTTAAATTTGTGTTCATTTGTAGGGATTAAATCCTGTATCTATTTCTTGACAGTGTGAAATATATATATTACATATTGATTGTAAAGCATGGTGTTCGTATGTATTATAAAAGGAAAGTAATCATATTAGCTGACATGACTTTGCACACTTGTTAAAGTATTTTTTGTTTTCTTTTTCTTTCTTTTTTTTTTTTTCTGTTTAGCAAAGTTACCTCAGTTTATACATCTTGTTGCAAGTCATAGAACAGTAGAGGGTGAAATGTTTTTTACTTTTGTATGTGAAGCGGATTGATATCCCTAATACACTTTTGTCGTCTTAATTTCAGGTGGTATTCGGGAATCGGTCCCTGGGAGGGGGAGTGCTGGGACGGAGCCGAGTTCAAGAGGAAATCCAATTTGCTGTATGCCCGGAACTATTGGCAGCTATGCTGTTTGTACAGAACATGGAGTCCAATGAATCAATCTACATCTCGGGATTTGAGCAGTTCTCTCAATACAAGGGATATGCTGACTCGTTTGAGTTTGTTGGCCACTATGAAGGGGGTGGACAGGTAAGATTAGACAGAGATAATCTCAAGAAAGTTTGATTGGATGTACAACTGAAACAGTATTGAGAAAAGAGTAGGGGCAGGAGGTGTAATAAAAGGGAGTGAGAAGATTGACTCTGTGTGAAAGAAGATTAATTGTGTTTATCTCTCTTTCAACTTGAAACTCTTTCCCAGCCAAATAGTTTTCCATAGCTGCGCCAGAGCATTTTAACAGTGAACTATAACTGAAAAATAATTTTGAAAAATAGATGTAAAACGAGTGACCAAATCGCAGCCTTTCTCCATTTTCATTTGAAAAAAAAAAAAGAAATCCATAAGAGTTATCCATAATGACAGTTAACAACAAACACTGACAGCTATCAGAAACAGCTCAAATTATGATTTGGAGAACGTCTATGTGTAGATGACCGGCACAGGTGCAGTGTGTAGATTATGTATAGATGATAAGCATGGAAAGAGTTAAAAACAACCATTTGTAGCAATTACAGAAATGCAGTAATTTTGATAACAAGAAACAATGAATTTTGTTTTCAATTTGTCATCAAGAGAATTTTTAAAAGATTATTTAGTGAAAGACTCAGTAATGAACAACATTCTGTCAGCAGAAAATGTAGCTGAACAAATGTTAATTCGGACATTTTTTGTGGTATTATTATGACTGAATGGAAAGCTGTTCAGTTGCTGTTGTATGGAAGGCTGTCCAGTATAGTGCTGTCATTATCTGGTAACATCTCTTATAAAGCTGCTGTGCCACTATCTTTGCACAAAAATCTGCTCTAATATTATCAGTGTATGGAAAGCTGTCCAGCTTATAGTGAATCAGCATGCTAATGAGAGTTGCACCTGAAAGGACAGTACTGTTGGAGAAGACCATGAGTGTTGTAACTTAACCATGTTCTACCTTTGTGTTTCAGCCACAGACAATGGTGACAATAGATGCGGTGCCTTACAGAGGTGCATGGCTGGGTAGGCAATATGAGGAACAGTCAGTTCTGAGGGATGTGAACAAAGCAGTGGTCGGTTTTTGTAGGTTACCTGGAACTGTTGACCGTGCATGGGTATCCAGCCACATGGCAGGGGCAGAAGGTGAGTATATCAATGTTTACTTGTAAAAACTGTATGAAACACTTAGTATAGAACATTCCCAATATTGAAAAGGTCAAAACTATTATCTCAGAATACACAGAAAAATCTGAGGACATTGATCTTGCAAAGTTGTGACATTTTTAAATGGAGTTCTTCTCAGAATTGTCATTCTGCATTTTATTTGTATATCTCCATCTGCTTAAATTTATTGACATTATTTTATGGACTGAAATAAACCAAAAAAAAGGAAGTATGTTTTAAGAGTGTTTCTAATCCCACATGTTTTCCTCGGTTGTGAAATCATGTGTGGTCCCATTTATTTAATGTTCTACCAGTGCTTTATTTGCTTATTTTATTAATTTCTTAAAAAATGCACCAGTAATTCCTTAGCAATTTCCTCAAATTCTGTACATATCTGTACATTTCATAGAATATATATCAAAGTAGATGCAGCGGATATGATAGGATTTCGTTGACATATCTTGATTAGTTTATCGTCTGTGCTGCGAATTCTGCAACGCCATTTTTTCCATACCTTGGGAAATCCCCTTCTGATCTGTGAGAATGATTAATACCTAATTTGAATACAGGAACTGGATTTCGCGAGACTTAGGCAGATAGCCAAAAATAGAGGTGCGGATTTCGCAGCACTGTATATACATTTCCCAAGAATTGTACAAAGTGCATCTGTATAAATTATATGTCTCTTTACTTTCATTTGCAAATGCTTTACATGACTTGCTTGGTTTTTATGACCAGGTGAGAAAGGTAGTGCGGAGGATGTAGCAGCAGACCTGGTGACTTCAGTGATGAGTGATGCCAGTCACCAAGCGGTGGGGAGTTCTACCTTCTCGGTGCCACCATCCCGTCCACATACCCAACAGCCACATCAGGCAAGCAAGCAGATCTCTTCACAACAATTCCATCCTTCATCACACACCCAGCATGGTCACTCTCATTTTGCCCATGTCGAAGTGCCGTCTCTGCAGTTTTCAAGTCTGCCTGACTATAGTAGCTCTGTAGATCCAGCTCCGACAGAAGAAGGGATAGCCAGGGCGACAACAACCACTCTATGCCAACAGCCATCTACTGCAGCACCCCCCTCAGGGACATTACTCCTCCAAACTGCTCAGTCACGTCTCAGAACTTCTCATGCAGACCGATCATCAACACCATTATCATCGTTATCCTCAGATGGAACTCAAGTTTCCACGGACAGTTGTTCGTTCTCAAAGCCATCACAGCCTCATCATTCCACAGGTATTTCCACCACCAGTGCTGCTGCCACAAGTGATCCAAGTCTCAGTGCTCAAGCTTTTCCATATGAATCACCATCATTATCCACTCAGTCATATTTAGATGTCAGTCATCCGCCATCTGCAGACTTGCTGCCAGCTGAGGGTGATAGCATTCGCCACCCCACGCTGTCTCAGTCAGTGACCTTCACCCCCGCAGCTGTCACCCCCAGCCTGGCAGAGTCTCTGTCCGTGGAGACCTCAGACATTGATCAGCCATCAGTATTAAGTGCCTTCTTTTCAGATTCCTACCCTACTCAGACAGAAGAGAGCCCTGTTAGTGCAGGTGATGAATTTACCAGTGACATATTAGGGAACTTAGCAAAAATTCAGTCAGCCCAACACTGGACTGAACAGTCAAAACAAATGTTCACGGAACGAGCTGCGAGTTCTGAAGGATCCCGGTTATCCAAGCAGCAACAAACCACTGAAGTGTTTCAGAGACGTACTGGTCCTAACCAGCCACCTCTTTCTACAGATACCATCATAGAAAAGCCAGCTACATCAGCTGATGATGCAGATTCCAAATCTCCTACACTCCCTTTGTCAGTGACTGAGCCCAGTGATGCAGGTAGTGACCAGACAGCCAAGACCATAACACAAAAAGAATGTCCCAGCCTCTTTGAGTCTGTGGACGTGGTTTTGTCCCTTCCGGCACTGCAGTCTGGACTTGAACGTGTCAGTTCTGGGCTGTCAAATTTATCAATGGTAGTAAATGTAGACTCTCCAAGTGTGTCCACAAATTCTGCAGAGGAGGAAAATAACAGGAAGAATTACAGTGAAGTTCTGTATGTAAGTGTTGAAGATATTAACCAGCCTATAACCGAGGCGGGCAGTGGTCAGGGTCAAATGTCTGATGATGGTCGAGCCACCAGTATTGACTCCATGCACTTGGAACCCCCGTTGTCCACCTCTCCACAGTCCTCCCTTTCCTCCACCAACATTTCTCCAAACACTTCATTTGTCTTGCCAGAGCCGCCCAATGGCTCAAGTGATGTTCATGTTACTGCTGATTTCTTCATCCCTGGCCTAGAACATGGTATCCTCTCCCAGCCCAGGCCCGACCACAGGAGAAGTTCCAGAGATTTGTATTACGAATTGCGTGACTTCCTGGGCTCTTCAAGCTCTGGCTCTAGGGGATCCGGGTCTGGTGGCGTCCCCTTCTCTAGTAACTCCTCAAGTGGCTCTAGATCTGGGTCCATTTCCTCGCATGGCACCAATGGCTCCACAAATGACTACCTGGAGTTCTGGCACCACTTTCGACGCCGCAGTTCACAATTTAGTGACACAACAACATCAAGGAGGTCCAGTTCCAGTAAACACAGCTCAGACTTCAGCACAGATCTTGAGGTGAGACAGCTCAACAGCTTAGATTGATTGGGACTATACTATCTCAGTTGTCATATCAGAGAGTTCACATGGACTTCCAGTTTTGTGATCATTGATTTTTTTACTGGGGAAACTTTGATAAATGTTATTCTTCAGTTTATTTTGATACAATGTTCGTGTGGTTGTTGTCTTAGTAGACCTGTGCAATGAGGTCACTCAGACACTCGCCGCGTGCTGTGTGATTACACATTGGTGGGCTGGGAGTATTATACTTAGCGTTGAATTTAGTCTTATATTGACGACTACAAAAGAACTGGGAAACTTTATAATATGTGGTTTTCGCAAAAAATTGCGGGGGGGAAAAAAAAAACAGAATATCATACCATTGAAATTCTTCCTTTATTTTCAGTGGTTTATTTCTAAGGTTGCAAAATATGCATTAACGCTATCTTTTGTCTTACTTTTATTGGGTGTGTTTTTGTTCTATCCGATATTAGTTGGACACGGTGGGCACAGAGCTTATCATAACAAGTATTAACATTATGTCTACAGTATTCAGAAATCTCGGTGCCTGCCTGAGTGTTTAGGACCAGAACCACCACCACCCCCCCCCTCCTTCTTCTGTTCCCCCTCCCAGTTATTATTAGTAGTAGTAGTACAGTGGTCTCCGCCTAAGAACCCTCCGCCTGAGAGCCCGGTCCGCCTAAAAACCCGCCTCTGCTGCGAAACGGAATTTTTCCTCTATCATTTACCCCTCTAAGAACCCGCTCTGGGCCCTCCTAAATACAAAAATCCGTCTAAGCGTCCGGTGTCGGGCCAAGACATGCGAGTACTTATAGGGTAATTCCACATCATACTGTCCGCTTGAGAGAAACGCACAGTGTTATATGTGCAGTTTTAATGGGGACGGGGATGGAGAGAACAGGTAGAAAAAGAAGTGGAGTGATGGTTGATGTATGACTGCATAATCAGGCCACGTTGTTGACTACCTCGTAACCATTTCTTTGTTTGACAACACGTGGGACAGCACTTGTGATTGGCGGTGTAAGTTTAGCCTCCTGACTGG
>JBCAUA010569922.1:3380-16414 GCA_038406235.1 Peronia verruculata
ACCAAACCCCAAAAAAAAAACAAAAACAGGGTTTTCTCCCCCCCCCCCCCCCCCCCCCCCATTCTCTCTTCTCGCCGGGGTCTGAGTGATTTATGGAAAGCTTGAACTTTTTAAGCTTCAAATTCAGGGTTGAACAGGCTCAAAACAGAGGAAAACTGTGGACATTTTTGTTGTTTTGTTCGATGTCTGGTTGCCAGGATCGCGATGTTGTATTCACCTGGGACTCAAGGCTGAACTTCAGGCGATCTCGGGCCTCTGTGTTATGTCTTTGGTGTTCATTGAAGCCAGTACTCGAGTAACGCGGGTAATGTGAGGCGAATACTCGGTGTTCACGAATAACTTCAGATCTGACCCCAATCTTCCCATGTCAATCAAACCAATGACATTCAATCAGTAAAACCATCATTACATAAGCTGATTACAGCTCTGTTGGTCCTTACAAGTCGTAGTTTCGCTGTTTCAATGAACTGCACCCTGCAAGTGACCATCCACTGGCTGGTTCAACAGGAGCAAAAAATGATAACCTCTTGCCGCACCTCTTACCTCACCTCGCCTCTTCTTACTTTCTCTTCATTCAATCGCACATGGCGGTCGGACAAAAATAACAGAAACGCATTAAGTGAGACGGTTGTAATTTTCCCTGATAAATAATGACTTATCCACAGGGATGCACGCTATAATGGACAAAAAAGTGTCAGGCAGTAATGAAGGCAGATCCCACGGTCACATCTGTCGTTAAATTATGCAGATCACATGATCCTGCCTTTCGGTCTGAGAATTCAAACCAGCCTTTTGAATGAGGTTTTATATTTCATATTCATATATTACTGCATTCTGTTATTCATACTGTCAAGTACTCATATTAAATGAGGCAGTGCCTGGAGGTCGACCAGACACTAGATACCGTGGGACAAACACAATGTGTTCGCTCATAGACATAACACAATAACTAGATCTCATCAGGTCTAATGTCTGGTATAATTTCAGAAAGCCTTCCTTTAGTCTCCTTTGCGTATCAACTTGTTAGTATTACCATGTATTTATTTATTTGTTTGTTTTCCTTAATTTAATCAAAACACTACCTTTATTATTCGGAGAACATCTAGGTTGAAAAGGCTGTAAATGTTTCAAGTCTGTCACTCAGAGCAAGACGTTCTAGTCATAAATTTCTTCCCCACCCCGTGTCTTTACTTTTTTCTTTCTAACTCCCTTGCTTCCACTGTGCAGTTGGGTCCCTAATTCCGAGCGCCGACGCTCTAGTCAAATTGGGTCGGAAGTACCGTCTTCGCGCCGGATCTCCTATATTGTTATGTCTATGGCTGACCTCTCTCACAATGTATGTCATATCGTCACCCTCATGATTATGATCTGCTCCTACGTCACTTTTTTGCCAAGTGGAGTTGAGGCCGTAGCTTAAGGCTTCATGCGAAATGCATTTTACCTTATTACTGGTATAACTTTGTGCCTCCAATACAGCAAAATTTGAAACAAACTCTTTGTGATATTATATAGTGAAATGAAATTGTTTTTCCCTGTTTTTCTCAAACTCCTCAAATATGACTTTGGACAATGTGCCACTGTTTTGAGTAAAACGGGCGGGGAAAGCAAAACAGTTGTTACCTTGTCAATGTATAGAGAATGCATCAAAAACATGACGATATCTGAATAATGATGCATTCTCTACACGCTGGCAAGATTAGATACCAACGGTTCTGTGCATCTTCTTGTTGTCGTAGTAATTGTTGCTGTCGTTGTTTGTGGTAGTAGCTGGCGCAGTGTGAGACATACCCAGATACGTGTATTTGAACCCCAAAGAAATAGCTATACAGAGAATGGCATAATGCTGCACGTTCAACAGGAAAACTACATCTGAAGATGCTTTGATGTCAGTAAGTCTAACCATCAAAGATTCAAGATCGACCTTCAGATATTGCGAAGCACAGAAGACAGTAGAAGATAGACCTACATTGCTTAGCCTAACTCAGTCTCACTGACCCGTTCAATCATCTTATTTAATGTGACTGAATATGATCAAACCACAGTGGCCTTGGATATCTAGACCTACGTCTCCTGTGCTAATTCAAGATGGCACAGCCAAGGACGGCCAAGGCAGCTTATTGAGCTGGTTTAGTTTATTTTCAGAAGGTTTGAACTGTATTTTAGTTCCAGGAAAAAATTCACACTTCCGTCAAAACTAGCTATCGAACCTCGGGCACAGAACTAACGGTCTTTTCACACCCGAGGAGGTGCCGAGAGCCATTACTGCAAAGAGGTCGGAGGCCATGTTGAAACAGCCCGGGAAAGATCAGAGACGCAAACAGTTACACAGTCCTTCAGCTGAACTCTCTGCAACAGGCTGTGCTCATCAAACAGGGGTACGCACTGTCACAGAGATCACTGCAGGAGCAGGGGAGGGTAACACGCTTGTCATAACGGTACTTATGCTAAACAGTGTTAAACTGTCTGCACAAACGAAGGTAGCAGTGAGGATGGTTGTGGTAGTGGCAGTGGTTACAGGGGTGGTGGTAGTGGTAGTAATGGTGGTAGTGATGTCGTGGTAGTGATGTAACTGATGGTGGTGGTAGTGCTAGTGGTGATGATGTTAACGAAAGTGGTGGTGGTGGTAGGGGTAGCAGTAGTATAATGTTGGAGGTTGTGATGCTGTGGTAGAGGTAGTGATAGCGATGGCGGTGGTTGTTGTAGTGGTGGTGACGATAGTGGCAGTGATTGTGATAGTGGTGGTGGTGGTGGTAGTCGTGGTGGCGGTGGTGGTAGTCGTGGTGGCGGTGGTGATAGAAGTAATGGTGGTGGTAGTGGGAGGGTAGCAACAAATGGTGGTGAGAAAAAGATGAAGGATGACCCGGAGAGGAGAAAGAGAGAAAGAGGAAAATGGTCGCAACCAACAGTGATAGCACATGTCTGAATCCACAAAAACGGCTGACGTGTGGATTAGACAGCTGGTGTTGGATGAGGTGATCCAGGCATACACCTGTCGTGTTTTTTCACTTGTTTTTCTATGCATGGTGTCCATATATATTAGGAGAAACAAATCCCGATAATAAAAGAAAAGGCCTGGAAAAATGTGACAGAAATTGCTATAGGATAGCATGAAAGACACCAGAGGATGCCTGGGATTTGCTGGGGAATACAAAACAAAACAAAACAAAGAGAAAATGTCGTGTGTTTTCTGTGTATGAGGAAGCAAGGAGGGGAGAGGGGTGGGAATGGACATCGGGAAGGTTTATTTTCTTAGACACCGCACCAACAATGACCGCTCAAGTGAAGTTATGCCGCAAAAATAAAAGCTCCTGTTTGTGGTATTGCTTGGGAAGTGGGACTTTGGTAAGGCTCGGGAACCGGACATTTTCTACACATTTCGGCAAGCATGGCATCGGTCTATGAAAAAAATAATTCAATACTAACTTTCAAAAGTTCAACGTCACAAATATGACTCAACTGAGAAGTACAGAACAGATCGAGATAACTAAAGACGTGCCGATCATACAATTTTTAGGCTCACGGGCTGGCGAGCCGATCATGACTGGGCCCGTTATTGGCCCGGACCTGGCTACGGGCCGAGCTAGAGTGCGACTCGCACCTTGGCCCGGAGTAACGGACACACGAGTCACCAGGAAATAAACAAAGACGGGCCACGGGCTAACACATCCGGTGTTTTTACAAATATGTTCCCTTCTTCCTATTTCTGTAAATAAATGATGTGCATGATTGTATTGAGATTGTCCAAGACAGGCAAAAACTGCACCACAGCAGATTATTTCTTCAGGCAGAATGCCATGAAGCCAAGTCTTTCGAAAGAATTAATGTAGATACATGTGCCCTTCATATTTTCAACAGGGAGCGAAAAGCCCGTTGCACCGGCCCGGTCGGCCGGCTCGCACTAGCCAGCACAGCTTGATGAGTGACTGATCGGCCCGTTTCGGGCTTTCTGAGACGGCCCGGGCTCGCGATCACTGAGCCTGCGTCGGGCCGATCGAGCGCGGGCAGGGTTTTTTTCCAGGCTTATTGCTTACAGTGCTTTTGCATGTGAACTACATTTTAGATAGCTGTCTTCAAATGTGTACTGCCATTTCGTCGCCAACTGCGCTATCCCGGAAAAGCTAAATGTTCAGGAGAGCAGTTTATTAAAGTTTTCGACATTTTTTAGGCAGAATTTAGAAGATTAGTTTTAAAGAAAACGCGATCATAATATTTATACAGTGTGATTGTTTATATTTCCTTTATATCGTCAGCTAAGAAGTATTCTCTTGTGACAACAATTGTTTGTTAATTTTCGATAAAAGACAGAGAAATGGGATAGCTCAGTTGGCGAACCGCGGGTAATGCTCTTCGCGGTTCAGGTACCCCTTCAAACTGATTTATTCCAGATGGTTCAGTTAGTCGAAACTGGAGTATACAAAGTAAAGTCATTTAACAGCCTAAAGCCCCGTTCTATGTGAATGGACTAGTGATACTCAGGCTCAACAAAACTTAATTAAAACAATGACAGACATAAAATAGAACGCAACAAAGAAGTAGAACTATCAAATAGTGCATGTTATCATCAATAAATAAGCGTTTTTTTTTTTTGTTTGTTTGTTTCTTTAATGTGTACAGGGCAGTTCTAAATCAATACAGTATTCAATTATAAAAATCTCTTCATAAAATTACAGATTTACGGACCTACGTACTTATTCACATCTTAACATTAAAACCTATTTTTGAAACATTAATTCACTCATTTATTCTTTCATTCATTCATTCATTGCTGCATGCATTCATTCATTTTGTTAATCTCACTATTCTTTTTTTTTTTTTTTTTTCTGATTTCAAGTGTTCTCTCTTTTCTTGTTCCTCTTTGTCTTTCTTTGTGTGACTTTCTTTGTACGACAGTTTATCCATTCATCTTCGATCTCTCTTCTCTGTTTCAACTCAGTCCAGGCAATCTAATGGTATGTATTATGAAATTTGAAAGAGCACAGTTTACTCTAGATAGAGTCAAGAGTAATAGTAATACTAAACTGCATTTTTAAATAATAAATCAGTTTGAAACGTTTTTACGTTAGTTTACATGCAAATGTACACATCAGTGACATCAATGTTTATGCAAGGTTTGTGCATCTATGTCTTTATCACTAGTGTGGGACGTGAGTAGTCAGGACTTGTATTTGCCCCCTAATAGGCCTAGAGATTTTTCGTGTGCAAATGGAACATTGCTCCTACTTTTTGTGTTTTTCTTTCTTGGAAGGCAATGTCAAGAAATGAAACTATTTCTGTATGTGAGGGTCTTGACAGTCTTGTATGTAACTTTGAATGAGGTCCAACTGATGACCCTGCCACTGTTGTCATGCCGAATACGCAGGACGCGTGTTGTTCAACGCTGTATTTTCTGCAGTCATGCATATCTTTTTTTCTGGAAATGTTAGTTGACAGCTACACTGGCATCACAATGTCAAGTAATCGTTTAAGAGGTGTCAGTAAATCACAATTCAATTAGCGCTAGACCGGCAGTTGTTTTTGTTGTTGCCGTCCGGACTTCAGTGTTGTCGTAATAGCAGCCTGCAACCTGTCCATCGTTTTGTATTTTCACATACAAGGCGCCTGTTTGCTGAATGTCGTTACGCATGGCTGTTGCCGGTAGAGATCCACCGAGGATCATATCGCACCCACACCTCAAGTGGAATTATATCTGTGTTGTTATCGGTCATGCATTGAAAGTCTACGTCATCGGCGCCACAGACTGAAGGCCACGGACTGCTTTGTAACCTGCTGCATGCACTGTTTGTTCTTAAGCCTTTCAATCCTAAGAGATAGGATCAGAGTTTATCTCGGCTTTTAGAAGTTGTCAATTTTTGCTGAGTAATTTTGTGGGTAGAAATTTGGAGTTTGGAAATTTTGCCCGGACAGTGGCACGCAGGCCTACTCTTCCATCGATTTTCAACTGCCAAGGGTTCTTTAACGTGCTTATCGTACACACGGGACCTCCTAAATATATTCGCCCTTATCTGAGAAGACTAGAAGTCGGGATACCCTACCCAGAGGAAGCCAGGCACTGTTGAGTCATTGAAAAAAATACGGGTTTTCCCTCTTCGTGTCCTGTCATCCCCCGATGCAGAACCTGCGAGTCGATCCCGGCCGCTACATACCCATTGAGCCACTGCGTCCCGGTCCTGGATGTGCGAGCAAAGAACCTACTTATATATCTCGCATGCCGAGGGACAGGCATGTGAAGAATGCATGTAGACAGTGAGCATTAAGACTTGAATTGGCTGCATGTCTAAGAGCATGTTTACTGTAAAATATTTTGTGATTTATAGACTCATCATGATGCAGGTTGGAAAACTTTAAATAGCTGAAAACACCAGTCTAAGCCAAGACCAATAATGGAGAAAACCTGTGTGAACCTAAAGTCTCTCATTTATATGTAGCAATGTGTACAAAGGTTTGAACTGTAACAAGAGTATGAGCTGTCCAAGTCTGCAGTTCAAGTAAGTTGTACTCCCAGCAAAGGCTATGTCAGATCAAAGGTTAGTATGCTCACCAATGTATAACCAAAGAGTCTTTCATTATAGTTTACAATTATGGAGATGAGCTTGATCTGTTATCCCAAATGTTGCATTCGATGGACCAATTGATACAATATATTTTGCAGTCAGGTCATTCAATGAGTAAAAAGACAGGTTATTTATTGTGGCAAGAGATAAGCTTCCCTTTCACGGTGCAACTCTGCTATCAAACTATTATCCTATTGTGATAAAATAATGTTGAATGTAAAAATGTTAGTGTTGAGAATCACAATCGAGTCTTCACCCGATTATAGAGACGAACAACACTGTGATCGCCAAAGTCTATTTCTGGTGACAACTTCCTGTATGTGTGCACTCACAACCCGATCTTCATCCAGCTGTAGAATGAACACAAGGAACGATTCACATATTGGATGACACCTCTCCTCATTCTAGATATAAATCACAAACAAACCTTCGCTCGAATTTTTAGTTTACATTCTTATGACAACTTGTCAATATGTGCACTCACAGCCCGATCTCCACCCAGCTGTAGAATGAACACAATAGAAGTGTCAGTTCACTACATGACAGCTTTTCCATTTCCAGATAAAACTCAAGAACCAAACATTTCCTCTGTTGTGTAGTTATACTATTCAGTGGCTCATGCTTGAAAAGTTATTTTTCACTTCAGTTTTAACTCATTGCATCCAACTATTGAAGCGTGTACAAATTTAAGTGACCTGATTGTAAACGTCAAAGATTTCCATTGGCTCAACAACTCACTGCCAAATCTTCATCCAGCTGTAGAGTGGAGAAGATTTTGTGGAGAACATTTTGTAGAGAAAATTTTGTGGAGAGCATTTTGTGGAGAACATTTTGAAACTTTCATGTCCCATGTGGCAGCTTCTCAAGTGAATACCTGGACTGTTGACAGTCAAATCATCCAGTGTCACAGCTAGTTGGGATTTCATGTCAATTGTTACTGGCGACATAATTGTCAGATCATTTGAGGGTGAAATGTATGTCAGACTTTTACCAAAACACACCTGATGTCCTGTGAGATTTATGAGCATGAAACCTGCCAGTGTCATTGAAAAGGAGATGCACCAAAACAATTGTATATAAATTCAAAAGAATCAATGTATTAATTCAATAGAAGCATAAAGGTGTAAGTCAAATGACTTATGAAAATGACTTATGTTGAACAGTGACCTTATGACACTGATAGAACAAATTCCTCTTGATGGAAGTAAGACAAATTTGATCGTGAAGTGTGTACATATTGTAAAAAAAAAAAAAAACCTGCATTGAAACATTGGAATCCGCCGAGCGTCTACAATGTGTTTCAACAATCTTTTAATGCTACAATTGAACAAAACCTTTGACCTTTTTAGTACAATAAGTTGCTGGAAAGTTCGAGTAATAGCTTTCAGCCTGTTTGCTTCCTAAGGTTAAACAATTGTTCCTGCAGGTGACGATCTCCTATGGCTATCACAACTGATGTTTGTAGAAGGTAAAAAAAAAACCTTTGGCAGAGCCTGCTTCAAGACAAGTGTCTGCTGGCTGCGGAAATCGTTGCCTTGAAAAATCTGTACCATAATTTCCCCTGACTTTTAAACTCGCCTTATTTTGTTATTCCAGTATAGAAAGACGATGGAGAGAGGAGAGTGATATAGTGAATCAAATTGTAAATATCATTGTACGTTAGAAGATAGTTGCAAGGATGGAAAGAACAAACTAGAGTTGTGAAAGGATGGCATTCCATGGGAGACAATCCACCGATGGCGGGCTTACACCGCCTGCATATAAAAGTAGAGAACCTACTTAAAAAACCCGGGTCTCCTCGGAGGATCGAGGACCTCTTGAACACTGTCAGAAATAGCAAACTACGTGACATCTTCACGATTTCAGAGGATGTTGGTGATAGTTGTATCAAGAAGGGAAGAAAGAATCTGGCCAGAACCGCCACTTCATTCATCTTAATTATATTGGGTTCTACAGAACTGTTCTTGTTATTGCTGGTGTGTTCAATTAGCTACCTGTAGAAAGTTTGTTAAGTTACGTTCTACATACGTTTTCCAACTTCGTGGTGGAGGTTATCTCAACTGTTCTTAAAAAAAAAAAAAGAAAGAAATCCTAACTTTAAAAAAAACCTGTCCTCACTTTTGAAAAAAAAAGTTTTTCAAAAAAAAATTTTTTAAAAATCGTGTCCTCGCTTTTGAAAAATAGAAAAACTGTCTTTAAAAAAAATCCTGTCCTTATTTTTGAAAGAAAAAAAAAAACTGGTTTCAAAAAAAAAAAAACAAATCATGTATTCATTTTTTAAAGAATAAAAGATAAAAAAAGAGCTTTCTTTAAAAAATCATGCCTTCACTTTTGGAAAAAAATCGCCAGTAGACTATCTATCCCGCTACTCCGCATTCTATTTCGTTTGTTTGTTTGTTTGTTTGAAGATTGTTTTTTATTTATTTTCTATTCTACTCCTATATGGCTTTTATTACTATTTTCTGTTTGCCATATTGTCTTGACTTTTGTTGATCCACGTCTTTATTCCTGCTGCTATTCCTATCCTATTGTTCGTGGACCGTGTAAAAATTTCCTCCCACCAGGGTCTGAGGATGTCACTGTGTTGTTTTTTGATCACTTGTGGGTCCCTTACTATTTTTTGTTTGGTATGTGAGAAAGTCTGTCCTAAAATTTTAGCCATTTCTAGCGAGTGATGATAATGAACAGTTCTTAACTTCCTTGCTCTGCATGCTCGTGGCTTAAAGTGTCCAATAAGAAAGGGAAAGAAAAGGGTATAGAGACAGACAAAAAAGAAAGAAATTGGCAGACAACATCAAGAAATAGACAGACAACATAGAGAAATGAACAGAAAACATGATAAAATTGACAAACAACAACGAGAAATGGACAGTCAACATCTAGACATGAACAGACAACTATAAGAGATGTGCAGAAAACATCGAGAACTGGACAAACAACAACGAAAAATGGACAGACAACATCGAGAAATAGACCTGATAAAACATTGCACTAATTTGCAGAGACACAGACCCTCGCACACAACAAGCAAGACTGGAGCGAGAGCCACAGCAACAAGCAAGACTGGAGCGAGAGCCACAGCAACAACAAACAAGACTGGAGCAAGGCCACAGCAACAAGGAAGACTGGAGCGAGAGCCACAGCAACAAGGAAGCAAGCAAGAAGAATCCAATCACATCCTTCCCTCTTCCCCCCCCCCCCCCCTTCTACAATGTTGTTATCCTGATAGACATCTAATCCATCCAAGTTAAAGGAGTTGTCTCTCTTTTCTCTGTGCCAACCAATACCAACTAAACAACAAATGATAGGGCAAATTTGAAATTCTAAAAGATACGTTTTTTTTTTTTTTTTACAGTGTATTATTATAGAGGAAAATTTAATGGCTTGGTGAAAATCACAGATTATAAATAACTCTCCTTTATTGTTCCTTGATGAAATCGGAAAAAGAAGAAGTTGAACCTCCAACAATTTCAATAGTTTTGTGTTGTTTTATTTTTCAGAACACATAATAACATGTTTATATTGTCTGGCCCTATTACTTGAAAAACTTCAAACTCTCTCTTTCTCTCTCTTTCTTTCTTTCTCTCTTTCTCTACTCTTCCTCTCTATATATCTATCTATATCTCTCAAGGGAACGAAACAATCTTTCATACGGGTTAAATTCAAGTACAAGTAAATGTCTATTTTACTTTTTGTTTGTATTTATTTATTTTTAGTTTTCTCAACAATCACGACCGATCAGAAGAGGATCCATGACAGAAAATACGATTTGGTTACTAAAATACAAAAGAAGAGATAAAACGTGTGGTGTTCAGAGACCATTGCTTTTCTTCAAAGTACTGGTGAATTTGGAAGAAAACAATGTGTTTATTGTTGTTGTTGTTGTTGTTGTTGTTGTTGTTAGTTGTTGTTGCTGTTGTTCTTGTTGTTGTTGTTGGTGGTGGTGGTTGTTGTTTGTTTGTTTGTTTGTTGTTGTTGTTTTTTCATATGGAGAACATACTTTGTATCATTGAAAACTATTTTAAATACTTCAAACAAAATAAAAGAAAAGAAAATGAATTGGCAGGGGCGGATATTAAATATTTATCTTCTCAATTATACTCTTCATTGTTCACAAGTATAAGCTAATGCACTAAAGATTACAAAGTTCATCGTTTAGGGGCGGATATGTGGTCTATCTTCATGTCATCAAACCAATGAAACATCGGGAACTTTAACAAACAAATGAGGGGTGAGAGAGGGAGAGTCGGGGTGGGGTGGGGAGGGGTTGCATGGGAAAAGCCACTGCTAAGTCCTGCACAAATGAGCTCATAGATCTGTCAAGTATTCAATCAGGTCATTATAAACTCACTACAAAACGCTGACAGTTCCTTGGCGCTTTAACCCAAATAATATTTTGTGCCGGCATGCTTCGTTGGATAGCCTGCCCCGTGCAAAGTTGGCTGTAGAACATAGAACAAGATCTTTCTATCTCTTACTTACCATTCCATTTCATTCCATTCCATCCATCCATCCATCCATCCATCCATCCATCTTTGAACTCAGTAACTTCAGGGTAATTTGATTATAAACCAAGTGACATTCTCTACATACGCTGTTTTGTGAATGTTTAATACAAAGTCTTGAAACGTCAAGTACAGAACAATAAATAGGCGAACAGGATGCACGAGAAGACACTTAACGGCGAGGACGGAATAGCTGCATTTTCTATCTTCCAGGGAAACAGGATTTAAACTATCAAGTAACTGAAGTATCGAACATTTACTGTTCACTTTGAAGAGACATCTACTGACTTACACGTACATGTAGTCGTTTAGGACATTTCGCGTGATGCTATCTGGCCAAACATCTGGGCAAACCACTTTATCTTTTTTACTTATTCCTGGTAACCCACTTACAAAACTATGACGACCACTCGGAGCAGAACAAAGAGTTTATCTGTCCCTGTCAACCACGCCCACATACCATGGTCCTCTCTCTCTCTCTCTCTGCGTATCCCTACAATCATAACTATAGCTGGCCATACTTTTTCTTTCCGTTCCTCAGTGTGCAGTACGGATGTGTACGTGCTCTCTAGACCAGGAAGCTCATTGGTAAAGCCTGGTCTCACTCGGCATTATGTTACGAACTCTCCCAAAAAAAATTACATGTAGATCTACATGTACTAGATCTAGTTCAAAACACCAACGCTCAGGCAAGAGATGATTGGCTGATTAATCGATTGATTGACTGATTGAGTCATTCATTCATCCATTCATGCACCATTCATTCATCTATTTTTTTTTCAATTTTAATAAGGGTAGTTAAATCACAGTCACTCATCGACTGATTGATTCAATGACGTACTATCTGACTGACTTACTAACTGACTGACAATGAGACTAGCGGACGGACTCACTGAGTGAAGCCAGGGGCTGCTGAAGGGCAGTTTAAGAGCAGTAATCCTTCTCTGTTAAATTTGCTTCTGCCCTCTCCTACTCTAAGGATTTCCCGAGAGGACCGTTTGACCACCATTTGATGTTATCCTAACTTTTTTCATCTCATATCGTCTTCTTCCCGCTTGACCAGTAACACGCATGCTGGTTTCCTCAAGTCCAGATGACTTTGTGACTTGATCGCGCTATCCTAGTTATTTGGTCTTTATGATGGAGTTGTTGCATTATCTCCAATTGCTGCCCTAACCAAACTACTGACATTTTACTTGTGACACAACTTTGAAGACATATATACGCCTCTTTATTAGGCTGTGCAACAGTAAAACAAAGACAATAAGATGTCATGTCACAGTATGGTAGGTCTCTGTACTGGACAAACTCAAACCACTCAAAAACTCAGCACGGAGAAGGAGCGGATGTACACGACAACGTGAGTACTTGAAGTAAGGATGAAGTCAGACATCCTGCAGAGAGGAGATAACAACTTACAATAATTGTTCTGTAGACTGAGATCTTGATGTTTGATTAAGTGACTCAAATTTTACACTATGCTCACTCATTACAAACAAAGAACATGGCTGACAGTCATTGTTGTTGTTGTTGTTGTTGTCTTGGAGTTTAACGCCAGATCAACATCATTACCGCAAAAACGCCAAGATACGTTTTCATATCAAGAAGAAGAGAGGAAAGAGAGCAAGACAGAAGACAGGAGTAAGGACAGCGAGAAGAGATAACATCCATGGGACGTCGAGAATGCCATTCCATAGGAGACATCCCAACAAAGGTAGGCTTTCACCACCTGCAGGTGGGAGCAAAGAACCTACTTATATCCTCCCTCCACAGGAGAAGCTTGACAGTCGTGCACTAACACTAGAGCTCATATCCAAGCAGTCATGCGCACTCATTACTAAACTTACCAAACTGAAATTACACACGCTAGCACATATGTGCATTCACTATGTCACCCATCAAAGCTCCTGTTTCTGACACACACACACACACACACACACACACACACACACACACACACACACACACACACACACAC
>JBCAUA010570033.1:0-16413 GCA_038406235.1 Peronia verruculata
CTTTTGTAGTTTAGTCACAGTGATTTTTTAGAAATACCCTCAAAACGTTGGCGGTGAGGGCATATCAGCTGAAAAAAATGGTTGACATTGAGTGAGCTAGATCTAGTCAGATTTTTTTTTCTACAACCAAAATCGGTTACCAGCGTAGCCAGTGTTTTTGTCCACAATCAAGCGGTACTTTAAAACTAAAAGATACGTTTTGCAACAGACAATAAACCCAGTCATAAAATAGATATACCAACACATGAAATAGCACACAGCAGTTTCTACTACCGTCCTTAAGTTCAGTTAAAGAGACCGTATTCTGAAATGTATTCTGCTTTTTTTTTTTTAATACAGTACGTGTAGGGGGTTCGTTACTAATGAAATGGCCGCCGGAATGGTCAGTCCACAAGAGAATAATATTACATTGTACCATGCATGAATAACAATAATATTCTTATTACCGGATACATGCATTTAAATGCAACTTTCTACCAGTAGTTCCCCATGAACGGCCGAGATAGCTCCCCCCCCCCCCTCTTTTTTTTTTTAAGACTGCTGAAAGGCCTTCAGAAATGAAGCTAAAGCGCATTCCTCAAAGTAGGCACAAAACGCTTTTAAAAGAATATGCAGCATAGTATAATATGTCAGACCATTTTTGATTTAAGCTCATGTAGGCTTACGTTTAGTACGTCAAATGCACAATTCAGAAAGTAAAATGATGTAGTAGTCTCTCAAGTGCTGTGGAGAGTCATAATTTAAGTATGAGAGGGAAATGGCGAAACTGTGATGAAAATGCGTTTTGTCAAGGGACGTTAGCCCTGATAATTTTCTCTTCTTGGTTACATTAACGGTGGTTGGCAGTGCAGCTGTCACTCTGCCAGTCTTACTCAAGGCCTGCCTTTCCCTTCTCTCCCTCTTCTCTCCTTCCACTCTCACACTGTCTGGCATACATGCTATTGCCACCCCCTCCCCCCCCCCCCCTCCGGCATAAATCAAATATCATTCATAGCATGAACACTAGCGAGGGCAACGTTTTCGTGTGTGTGTAATTATAGAGGAGATGAAATTATCACTGGCAGAGTAGAATATCACTGCCGTTTACCGCTTGACTGGGGCAGTGTGTTGATAAAATAATCTGATTTCATCATATGACTTCCTGTGGTTAGAAGCCTGCGTGACAGTTAGTTCTGTTAATTTCTTCTTTCATTCTTTCTTTTTTTTTTTTTCTGTTTTCCTCCCTTTCCCCCGCCTTCCCCTCTCCCTCCCCAGTACCTGCCTCCATCAGGAGGTTGAATACCGTTGAAAGACGTCTTTAGAACGTAACACATTGACTTGTGGCTGTGGGCAGCCGTTTTTTTTTTTCTCTCTCTCTCTCTCTCTCTCTCTCTCTCTCTCACTTATTCTTATTAATCCTGTATCTCCCTGTCTTTTGTAATATTTTTCTTTTCTGTAGCCACCAACATCTAATCTATTTCCCTTCACACTCTCTCTCTCTCTCTCTCTCTCTTACTTTCTTGTCTTCTTATCCTCGAATTCTCTTACCTCTTCCTATTTCTCATCTATATGATATCTCACTCTTGATACGGAATGTTACGACTGTGACATATTGGTTGCTGCTTTATCAGGGAAAAACTCAAAAACTCTCCTTTTCTCAGTCTCTCTTTCTTTCTCTCCCTCCCACCTCCCTCCTGTCACCTCTGATGTTTTTAATATTCAGTTGGCAATATTTGTTTAGAGAACAGCTAAAAACTGCTTTATCTATCCGTTTTCCTTCCCTTTTTTTTTTTAACCTCTGTCTCTCCATCTTTTCTTCTTTCTCTCCTTGTTCCCTTCATTGCTTTTCTTCATCCTGCCCCAGCCCAGGTTATTTTTGTTATAAGCAGTTGAATCTCCAGATTAACAGCTAACAGAAATGAAACAAAACAAATATGACTTTTTCTCCAGCATTCCTGCCATATCTTAGTAATCTAGCCATTCCATTTGCTATGGTCACGGGATTGTAAAAATTGCACAGAACATGATATATCACATGCCTAAAGTAAAAAGAAAATGACCTAGTACCTTACATTATACATTTCTGCTTCTCATTTATTACATTTTGTGTTTTCTCTGATAGACATTGATGCAATCTGGTTGTAATTGCCTTCTCATATTCTCTGCTTGGCTACAGCCTCAAAATAAATCATACTGTTTTCATATTTCATGCAGTGTTGCAGTTTTGTAATATATGTAAATGACTTTCTTCATTTTTTATCTATTGGTGATGTATACAATGTAGTAGTTGTATCTTTCTATATACATGTATCAAAGGTAATGTTGGTCAGTTAATTAAATCAAATGCTATGGAATAGTTTTGGCATGAACTTTTAAATTTACATTTTCTTTTTTGTTTATTTATTAATTCTTCTTTGGTTCATTCAAAAGAAGAATCTCACTAATTCTCTTTTGGCTTTTCCTATTAGTCACCAAATATATTTTTATATATAATTCAGTCAGAATAATCATTAACTCCAGAAAAATACATCATCTGGCTGCTCTGGTCGTTATAACAACTCATTATGATCATAGTTAAGTTAAATCTAGCTCTGGAATCTCTTCCCAAATAGCACAGTGGTAATGATATCATGTCACCTCAAGTCATGAATTTCCATGTCAGAAGCATGGTATTTCAATATCAAATATCGAAATGTATTTTTGACTGCAGAAATCGAAAGTACATTTATTTCTGAACAAGACAGCGACTGTCTGACCCTCGAATTCTAAATATTACCTTATTAAAATTGGGTTTTTGTGAGGTAGGTATGTAAATTAATGTGTGCGTTTAACATACATTTAAAATCGATTTTTTGGAATTTTGGTCATTGTTGGGGGGTCCCACCTTGTCTTTTTAAACTGTAATATCAGTGGCTAGAATGAAGACCTTATTTCACCATCTGAAAGGGTATGACATTAGCTTTCATGTGATACCAAAATAGATGAAAAATCCCCATACGTCTCATTTTGACTGGCTGCGAGATATATACATGTCCATATAATATGTATAAATTTATGTACATGTACAAATTTATATGATTTCTCACTTTTTTTCGTAGCTTGTGTGTTGGGCTAATCAGTTGCATTGTAATCATAAAGACAAGGATACACCATGTGTTATACATACGCATGTTTTAGTTGAGTTATGTTTGTTTTGTGATATGTCATTGCATGTCATGCGTGTTGATTCTCAACATTATACATGTTGGTACCTGTATAACATGTATTTTGATTCTTTGATCATGAAGATTATCATGGAGACAAAAGTTGTTTGTCAGATTTCCTAATGAGATGGTATAATAATGTTGTCTTTAGCCATTTTTCCATAACGTTAAACTTTATTTCAGTCTCTGTATATAATATATGTTCATGCAGATATTCTGAACCTTGATTTTGCCATGTGGCTAATTGTATTAATACTTGTACATATACATATTTTACTACATGTAATACATACGAGTCAGATACATATTACATGTATAATATATGATTGTATGTTCATTTACATTATTTGATCAGCATACAAGACAAATTTGGCTTCAAGAAAAAAAATATTCAGTCTGGTTTGCATCTAGTGGTACTTTCCTTCATGATATGAATGTTTCAGAGTGGCACCAGTTTATCTTTATCCATAGTTTGGACTTTTTTTTTTTTCATCTTCTTCACGTTTCTTTGTTCTTGGTCTGTTTTATATTAGGATGTCTTGCTTCGTGGTAATTTTGATTCAGTTGAAAATCTAGTTAGCTTTTAATGCATATTATGTATTGTTGTATGCATTTTAAATAAGATTTCTACACCAAATTTATGGTGTATTTTTTGATATGACAATTATTGTGCTGAAGCTTCCAGCCATGTGTCCATATATTGGTTAATGTTGCATGCATTTTCTTTACGTATATATCGACAAATTTATGTAGATGGTTTATCTTTTGTGTTTAATTTTCCTTTTTTCCTTTTCTTTTGCTCTTTACCAGTGTTACCCTTAGTTACGTGTATTTCTTTTTTTTCACATGGAGAAATTTGGATGTGCTTGAAATTTAATTACAGATCCATACCATCTAGTACTGCGTATGTTTTTTTTTTACACTTGATGCTGTCGTGTGGGCTAGTTAATTACATGTGACAGTTAATAAATGCATGTATTGATCAGTCAACCATTTTTTTTTCTGTCTGAAAGTTTTAGAGATAGGAGCCAGAAAAAAACGAGGCAGGCACAGTTCAGTAGATTTTTGTTTTTGCATGTTTACTCTAATTTTGTTGTTTTGTTTTGTTTGATTTTATTACATGTAAATGTATAATTTTGTATGTGTATGTGTGTGTGTGTGTGTGTGCATTTGTGTTCGCCTTTTTTTTTTTCTTAGAACCGATCCCAAATTTTGAGTTACATTAGAACAATGTAACAAATATAACCTCATCATACCAGTCAACAAATTAAATGTTGGAAGAAACGTTTCACAGAGTGCAGCTGATGGGGAGTCATTGTTTCAGAAATGATGTCTGCATGACATTTGTACACGTTCAAATAATGACAGCCTGGGTTCTAAAGGCAACACGATGGCTATGGCTTTTCATTATAATCTTTGATTGTTATCGACAAATAAACGTCGCTATATAGTTGGTAAAATGAGCTCCAATTTCAAGAGATGGGCCTGTTGAAATCCTCAGGATTAAATTGCATGTAAATGCGTTGGTGGTTCAGCCAGTATAGATTTGCCAGAGATATTTACTCAAAGTAGTCCACTGTACTGTGTGCGCTTTCCATCTCGAGATTTCGTTGAGGAAGACTTTCAGTTTGTCATGAAAATGGAATGGGGACTGCCTAGTGCCGACAGAAGTACATTTTGACAGATCATAGTGAATACAGAGAGATAATTGCTGAAAACTACAGCAGTTTTATACATTACATCTAATTATGAGAAGTTGTATAATTTATAATTATGAGAAGGCTAAAAGAGGTTGATGGGATGAAATGGTCTCAGTTCGGTATTCCATTATGTCATTTTAAGTATCAAGTTTTTAACACAGACATGCCCATCTCTCCCCTCCCCCATTTTACCTCACTTTGGAAACCAACAACATATACAATCAGTCACAGAATACTCGACTTAACAAGTATGATCAACCTTGTCACTGACTAGAGCAAATTAAAGTGGTTCAGTCCTTTTATTTACATTTCCTTTTACTTGGCGATAATAATAACACTTTAACAGGGACTCAGCGATTGACGGGTTAATAGCCAGTCTACACGTGGATTATTGGAAGATGATGTTTAGGCTCTTTTTCACCAGGGAGGAAAAGAGAAAGGTATCTTGGCCATGCCATTATTTTTCTTCACTGGCCAAGTCCCATTTCAATTACCTAGCTGTGTTGGGACGACTTGAGTGTTAATAGGTAGGCGCACGTCTTGATTATACGCAGCTAAATATGGAGTGTGTGAAAAATGGAGTGGATTTGCTTCTCCCACGCCCAGCGCTCACTTCAGTAGAGAAATATAACATGGAGATTCCACAAGGCAGATGGGATAAACACATTGACTGAAATGGATCCTGTTCAGTTATCTCCAGCACATCATTTTATCGATAATTTACATGGGATGTTGAATAGAATGTTTATGCCTTCCTAGCCTGGCCTTCTTTTAATTCTTGCCCTCTTTTTCAGTTGAACCATTTATTATATATCTGTAACATTTGCAGTTACACTACACACCACATATATTAGATTTCGCCGCCTATATCATGGCTGCATCTATAGGCGTGTACAGTTTGTGTACATGTGTATACATTTATCGCTGAACTGGGGGCCTTGAAGAGTGTGGCTGGTGAACCAGCTGTTGATGGCATACATATGTCATTAATTGCTTGTAATTAATACCGTTTTATCAAGCATGCCTGCTATACCTGCTAAGGCTTGCTGAGCCTGTGTTTCTCTGGCACAGAATATTTATTTTATTATTATTATTGAACATAGCGTAAATTTAGACACCCCCCCCCTCAAAAAAAAAAAAAAAAGGTGCATTTCTTAAGGTAGTTGACCTCAGAAGTGTCAAGGGAACTAATTCGTTCAAGTAACAACATGGGGACAGGCCGCCGAGAAAAAAGAAATGGTTTGTTTGGCATTGAATTTGATCTAAAGAAAATGAGTATTCCTACGTCATTTTTTTGGACACTGTCATTGTCTGGCAGGCTATAGTAGAGAATGTAAAATGAAAATGAAAATATATCTGGCACAGATCCATAGAGGCCCTAAGCACTCCAAAGATTTTGGTGGGCGTAATTCAAAATATGAACAATAACAAACCAGTAAAAACTTTTATAAAAAAAATAATGAAAAACTAAACTAATGACAATCTGAGAATTATTTAGTTTAAAATAACTTTGTTACTGTGTCAGTCATCTGACCAAAGCAGTAATTCAGTGGTGCCGTCCTTTCCGTTGATACCCAAAAGAGCAGATGCTTATCTTGCTCAATGGTTAGCCCAATCTTGCTGGTATGTGTTTATTTTATCTCTGTAGAATCTGTCAGAGGTCACAATTTCTAACAGTCACTGCGATTATTTTACTCATATGTTGACTTTGCACATTAAGTTTACTCATGATTTTAGCATGCAGTTGATCTGGAGATTATTCTCAAAGACAGTATTAGATTGTAGCGTTTTTGTTATGATCATTATTTTTTTTTTATTTGTTTTGATTATTTTATTTATTAAATTTATTTGCTATTGCTGATTTGAATTGCCATTTGCACATGTATGTGTTGTTGTCAAGTATAACTTTTTTTTAATAATTATTAGGAAGTTGTGTTATGTATTGATTGTTTCATTAATACTGCTTTATTATCACAATCAGAAATAACTTTCATGTTAGCAGTAAACATATATACGTGAAAAGTAATGGTAAATATTAGTGAAAACAAAGACCTTTAAGGTTACACATCTTTCTCATCCTCTTGTGACTGCTGGCCTTAAGTACAAGCTCTTAGCAGGAATGGTTGTAGTATGACCTCAGAAAGTCAGGAGGTTACAGCTGCGTATAAGAACTGAACTAAGATAAACGATGTACATACATTGTTAGCTTGTGGTTCATGCACTTGTCCAGTACGTGTATGTATGTACATGTAATATGTTCTTGACGTTTTCGACAACCAGTGACAGGCCTATGTCCTACATTTGCCGTCACTGGGAACTTTGAACCATTCTTCAGTACTGCTTGATCAGATTGTTTGCCTGCACCGATCACAGAGTGACCAGTTTTTCAGGAGACCAAATTACATGTCTTCATTAGGCATAAGACTAGATATATACATAATTCACATGTGTGAAACAGAACGAGCATTGTTGAAAGCAACAACAGTAACAACAACAATAATAATTGACAAATATAACTTTTTATTGGAATCAAAAAAAAAGGGGGGGGGGCTAAAAGGATGAAAATGTTTTCTTTTCCTCATTATGTTTTTGATACAGTTTATATTTATTTATTTTTTTTCCCCCACATATTTCAAACCGGAAATGCAAAAGTGATTTGTTCCCTCTTTACAGTGTTTGATATAAGCTTACTCCTTCTGTGCTTAGCAAAAGAAATCAAATTGCTTGACTGAAAAAAAAAATAAATAAATAAATGGAATAAAAATAATAAAAAGCTTTAGTTATATAGTTAATATTTTTACACATATTCAGTCGCACCATCTTCCATGTCATTACATCATTGATGTTGATTTTTATTTTTCAACTGCTCAGAAACGCTTGAAAAGCTGCTCTTAAGTACATGTATAATATTACATGTACATTGTATTTCTGCACGGGCCAGTACTTTTTATTACGTAACATGCAGTACGTAGCTTTGGGAACTGTTTGTAAGGAGCTTTTGCTTGTGGTTGACGATTAAAATTATGATTGTTCTGTACATGTATCTATATATCTTTGTATCAGCCTCGTATGTATATATATTTTATTTTTCAGTATTAGTATTAGTCAGCGTCACATTATGTAAACTCCATTTGGAGGTGATGGCCACAGAGTGAAGACACGACATTGAATGAAGTCACAATATGCTGGTTAGAATATTTCCACTTCTCTTTTTGTTTACAGGTGTAAATTGCTGAAATTATGAGAGTTCATCAGTCAGTAAAACAGTTTGGCCATAACCTATCCCCGCTACCCCCGCCCCCGCTACCGTGGAAAAAAAAAAAAAAACTTTCATAACGTGTCACACGTGAAATTTCACTTTGAATTCCTTAAAGTTGACTGTGATATACACGAGTTATGAACCTGCCTGAGAATTCAGTAACTTCGACTGTTCTTTCTAGTCCAAGGTTGTCTAGCAACACACCCAGTAGCATGGATGGAATCAGTGCCACACATTAATAGAGGACTACTAAAGGCATCGCAACTGGCCCGGTTTTTCCTATTTACATGTATAGTGTATATTTGAAGACCGGAATGACTTGGTTCAGTTGGGATCCTCCAGTAGGCCTTAGTATGTCCTTTTGTTTGACAACACTGATTAACTCGGTATTATTTTATGTCCAAAGGCATGAACTAAAGCTCTCGACTAATGTGAGGTCTTCTCAATATAAAAATATAAAAAGTTTGACAAGGCGTCTTTCCTATGACACCCTAGTTTTGGGCTCTAATTTTCCTACATGTCGAAACACTCATGTAATTTCCACAAGAAAATTATATTTTAGAATAGTTATTGTCACTATGATAGTGTGAGGTTATATAATTATTAAAGTATTATTTTGTTTAAAAAAAAATAACTTTCCACAACCTAAAAAGTAAAAAGATAACCAAATCCCATCTTTCCGTTCTTGAACTTTTAAGAACTACTCGCATTTTGTCTACCAAGCTTAAAGAGACCTCGCAAAAGTACGTTGTTATTTTCTTGAACCATTTTGAGGCAAAAGGCGGTTGTGATCAAAGTATGTCAGCATAGAGGCCAAAGGAACCGTTACAAATTTTGTCATACAGAAAACTAGTTCCCATTCTTATCATCAAATGCTCCAAACTGACGGGTCGAAAGCAACTGCTGGGTGATCTAGAAGAAGACTTGGTGGCCCGCAGAAAAGACATTCTGTAGTCTACTCCACTGTAATAAATCGATGTCATGCGTCAAACGCAAACTGGGGATAACGGAGGACTTGATGGATCGACAGTCGACCGTATATATATATATATATATACTGTAAAGCCATCGGTGACATCTGACAGGTGTGGCTAATACCGACCGACAGTCTAATGACCATATAGCCTCATATGACTGAACAGTGGCAGAAAGTTACCTCAGTTGGTGGCCACATAGAACTAGTTTGAATTGTGCTGACTTCAGAAAAGCCTGACTCATTGTGTGACGCACATCGATTTTCGTTTGTTTGTTTGTTTGTTTCCACAGAAAGACACATTGTGAAAGTAAAACCACTAACAAATATGTCATATATGGAACGAGGAAACATAGATCTCTCAACTAAAACTAAGTAACGTACATTAAATATATTTTACACCGCACTGGAACTCATTATGATTAAATAATGGTGGGCGTAGCTCACTACAGGTACATTCGTGAAAATGATTCTGAATCACATAAATGTAGGCTTTTGCATACGTGGTCATTAATAGTGCCACGTGAAATAAAGGCGCTGAAAATTGGATGCTCTAGAAAAATCGTGGATAGCTCATACATGTACGAATGTACTTGGACACAAACGAGTCGGTCCGCAGAATCACCATAATAAACACTATGGCTCTCAGGAAGATCTAATGATCTAAGATGGTACGGCCATGTTGATAGAGAATATTAGTTTACAAATTATCAGCAGGCGCCTCAGTCACGTCGGAGCGAGTTAAGGACCAAAAAATAGTGTCACAATGTTTACACATGCACGGGAACATCAACGATATGGTTCTGGCGATTAATGAATGGGGTCTTTAAAGTTTCGGTCAGTCAGTGGTAGTATAACTATTACATAATATAAAGTACGTATAGGTGATGGTCACAGTACTGTCTTTATACATGTACATATTGCAAAATATGGCGCATTAAAGTCAGTCGGATTATTTTTTTATTTAACACATCAACAAAATGTCATTCTTTCTTTCTTCTTCCTTCCCCACCCCCCCCCCCCCCCCTTTTTTTTTAACAGGTATTTACTTTTCTTTTTGTATAGCTTTCTTTCTTGCGTTCTTTGCTTTTGTAAAGTTGGTTTCTTCGTGTGTGTTTGTGTGTGTGTGTGTTTTGGTTATTGTTGTTTGTTTTACAATTACACATTTTATTAGTCTATTTTGTTAGGCTTTGGTGTTTGTTTCACACCTTTTTCTCCCTTAATGTTTGCCCATTTCTTTGTTTCTTGTTCATTGTGTAGCCTTGCTTAATCAGAGCTAGAAATAAAAAATAAAAAAAATGGATTATTTTCCTCCACGTTTTGTTGTATTGGTTGCTCTATTGGCATTTATGCTGCTAACATTGCTATGTCTTCACCCTCTGTGACTGTACTTGTCTGTTGATGAGTCGTTATTGGCCAGCCATGCGCTAGTTCATCTCTATTTTACTTCCTGCAAAAAGAATAACATGTATTTCCTTCACATTTTCTCCCGTTTCCTTGTACATGTGTATCTCACCCTTTCGTTTTCTCTCATAGATACTTCCATCATTTATCCATCCATCCATACATCCATCAACCTATCCATCCATCCATTTAAGCATCCATCCATCAATCCATCCATCGGTCTTTCCATCCTTCCATTCATCCAGCCATCCATTTATCCATCCATCCACCTTTTTCTCAAGACTATGTACGATGTCATTCAATAATTAAAATCATATTGAGCATTAGGTCTATCAAGTATGAGTCCATGGAGAACTTTCGTAAAATAATTAAAGTCCATTTTGGCGCAGTTATGGGGAAGCAAATACATGTGATAATAATAATAATAACATTAACATTGATAATTTATGACGAAGACAAGATAAAGATGTTGATAGAAAACTATAATAATACAAGATAATAAGAACATAAAAGGTGGGGGTAACAAAAGAAAATATGTTCCTGATGTTTTGTGCTATCAATTTTATCAGATACAGAAAATAATTACAATTCCAGTGTCATGATTTCAGGGAAGAAGTGAGAAAAAAAAAAAAAAGAAAGGCTTCTACTTGTCCATATTGCATATGATTACATGCATGGTACACACGTTCAAGGCCTCTTCTTTTGAATACATGTATTAGCTATTGCATAACACAGAGATATGGATAGATCTGGATCCACACTGAAGCAAAAAATGAACTTAAATGAAGACAATAAATAAACAAATAACTAAATCAATAATAAATGAATCAGTGGACATAATATAGATACATAGACGCTATATAAAAATATCAATCTATTAATGATAAATAATAAAAATCAGAAATAACAACACAGTTATGAATGGGTAAAGACGCCAATAGTGTCGGTAGTCAGCAGGATTATGTATAATTATGTACCGTATATTGCAGAGATGCCGTCTATTATGCTTGTGGTTGGGCGTGTGCTACTAGGCGCAAACTTCACATCATGGAAGTCGGGGGTTCACGTGTCAGATCCCACTATCGGGAAGTATATGGGAAGGTATGAATGTTAGAACCCGCATCTTTATTTATTTATTTATTTTTCAGTGACTCAACGGTACCTTGATTTCTGGGAATGGGAAGCCCGACTTCTAGACTTCTCGGAAAGGGGCAAATATATTTTGGCGGTCCAGTCCAAACGTTTTGCACTTTAAAGATCCTTAACAGTTAAAAATGGGGCAAAATTTTGAATTTCTAATTTCTAGCCACAAACATTCTTTTCAACAAAAACAGGAACGGCACTTTAAGCCAAGACAAGTTTATTTTCTTAGGAATGAAAGGCTACATATTTGTACTGCAACAATGAAACAATAATGAGGAAAAAAGGGGGGGGGGGCAACCCTCACTTACACTTGGAGTCAAGAGGCTGAAGTGTTTAGTGTGTCAGTCTTGACAGGCTGTGTTGTTATGTAAGTGTTAGCACAGTATTGCTTGTATCTAACGCAATTTGAGTCTGACTGAGCACATTTTCCCCGAAGACACTTTCGAGAGAGAACATGTCCTTTTAGGTCTAGCCACCATTTGTGAAATAAAATAATAATTCATTTACACGTATTTTATAGGGAACAAAAGCGCAATTGTAGAGAAGCTGTTACGATGAGCTGTCTTTTAATATAATGGAAAATAATATTTGAATAGATCGACTGTTGAAAGCTCTTTTGTCTTAAGAGGCAAATTTACGAAATATGAACTGACGCAATAGATATTAAGTTAAGTTTCTTGAAAAATGCTGTAAACTCTATAATATCATAGCAGTATGTCAGGATTGTATTGTTGTTATTATTATTATTTATTTATTTATTTTATTTTTTTATCTGAAAGACATGAAAGATTTCGTCTTGTTCCTTTAAATACCATTTATCTATTTCATTGAGGAACTTGCCTCACATCCTATGTTATTTCATTATTATAATGGTAATGGTTCTGAGGGCAATGCGCCCTTTTTGTTGTTGTTTTTGTTGTTGTTGTGGTTTTAATCCAGCTAAGGTATTTCCCCTTGGACAAGTACAAGAATGAGAAAAGCACTGTAAAGAGAAGAAAAAAACAAACAAACAAAACAACTTTTTCTCTTCTTACGTTATTTGAAAAAAGTGAGATAAAAAGAACACACACACACACACACACACACACACACACACACACACAAATATCACTATGAAGAAACAAAATAACAGGAACAACAACAGGAAAAAAAAAAAAAAAGAAGCATTTTAATCGTGCCAGGAAATTTTCAGATTTCTTCCTCATGCTTCAAATATTATAACAACAACAACAACAACAACAACAAGTGATTTATTTCCCCCTTCTTTGTCACAGTTATTATACATTGTATAATTATCATAACTCTTGTACCAGACAAAAGGAAGTACTTTGGCTGATGCTCAAAATGGCTTATTAGACTGAAAGGTGGGAAATGATGTAAAACTGTTGTGAAAAACGCTTTTCAGTCAAAATGTGTTAACATGTGTCTCATAGTTCTTTAATGGTGAACGTGCTAGATCAGGCAGTGCAAGAAAGGAAAGCACAGGGCATCACGTGGTTACTGAACTGGGTCAAAAAGGAGTACACGAGTAGTTCACTAGACGAGTCACATTCCTGCAATAGCCTATCATGGTTATGGTTTTTATAAGCTTTTCAACCTCCTGTAGTGGTGGTTATCTCAGCCGTCCACAACCGTGGTAAAACATAACACTATTGTGTTACGTGATCAGAACTAGTTCCTACGAATAGGTATCATCGTCACAGAAGATGTTTTTATATTAACTTAACACGTAGGGCCTACAGTGTATACTGTCTTACCCAGAACCCATGCTATGCTGGTTTCAAACCGTGGCTAAATTATATTTTACACGTCATACATTTTCTTCCTTATTTTTTTCAGCTCAGATCAACCCAGTCATTACGGAATCGCAAGAGGTTAAGGACAATAACAAAGAAAGGAAGAAATGAAGGCAGATAGACAGACAGAGAGAGATAGGCAGACAGCAGACAGACAGATATATATAAATATATATATATATATATATATACATATAAATCCGAGCACAGAAAGCTGGAACACGGAAATCTTGAATTCACGGACATTTCGAACGCCGTTATTGGCCCCGGTTAAGGGTGTGGGGGGGGGGGGGTCCTGAAATCGAAATTTTGGTCAAAATTATCGAGTTTCGGTTTTTGTGCTGCATGGAACAGCAACCATTTCTACACATGTTTCTACCGAGATTTCACTTGATTCACCATTATTTGTGTGAAAAAAATGTGTCTGTTGAAGGAAGGGGGTCACAAAAGGTTGAAAATTAAGCTGAAATGCACAATTTTTGCCAACGAATTACACCCTCTAAATTTGATTTTATAATCGATACTTCGGTATTGGTACTTGCTTCGACCCACCCTCATGCGTCATAGGAAGCACGAACTTGTTTGATTCTACCAAGAGTGCGATATAACAAGCTACACAGCCCTCTCCTCTAGCACTTGAGTCGCATGACTATGTGACCTACTTAGGCTGGCATAGTAGCTGAGCGTGCGACCATCTCTTACACGCACAGTGCTCGTTCGCAGACGTTGTCATTGGCTGACGGATTTCAGCTTATTCGTGCAGGTTTATGACTATTTTTTTGGCCGTGCGCAGTTTGTCAACAGCGTGTATCAGCTGGGTTTTGTTTTCACTGTGCGCTATCGTAGTCTTGCATGCTTTTTTGCCTGTGATTGTTATGCCGAAGAAGAGAAAGCCCGACAGGAGAAAGAAGCTGAGGAAGACAGTCCCCCCTACCAGGCTGGAATGTTTTGAGCTATTTCAGCATGTACAGTCAATTTTCTGTTGTTATAACTTTCAGACGTATTTTTCTCAGAATGTGAATTTTTATCACATAATTGCTATCTCCTTTGTTATTTATGAACCAATCTACAAGTGTTTTGGCACAAATCATGTCTTTAGGTATACAATAAAACAAATAGAGACAAATTTGGAAAAAGTTTCTTAGCGTTCTTGAAAACAGCTGTTTGGGGGGGGGGCCAATGTAAGGAGAAAAAGTGTCCTATATATGTATTTCATTAATTTTTATAAAATAATATACAACAGATATCAGAAAAAAGCTCTCTATTTCGTGACAGAGTAGATGTCTCGGAATGTGTACAGCAAAAATACCAAACAAGTACGATAATTTTTGAGGGAGGAGACAGCTTTTGAAACTGGCAAATTTTGAACTGGGAAACTCAAGATGGCCGCCGTTTCCATGACAACCATACAAAAATATCAAAATTGTGTTTTACTTTTTTCCCCTAATTTAGACATGCTGAATCCTATGGTAATGATTAAAAGAGTGTCCACTGAAGTGTTTAGAAAACCACCTCCCCCCTTAAATTCCTTTGTTTTCTTCATTTTAATAACACGCATCACTCGAATTCTCAGTGGTGGGCTTAGTCGAGTCCGGTATTCGAAATTCGGTGAATTCGGCAGGTTCGAGTCGATTCTGACGAAGCGAAATCGAACATGACATCGATTCTGAAAACGACTCAGACGACTTAGGCCGGAAGAATGAAATGAAGTACAAGAAACAGTTTACTTTTTAAACATGATAACTAACCATGATAAGGTAACAAAAAGACACCATGACTATAAAATTTTGAATAAATAGTTCGGCATATTTCGTGCAAATTGACCAAACAAAACAAAAAAAAAAAAAAAAATGCCCATAAAATGCAGTACTAAATTAATTATTTTCTCTCTGATTCGAAGTCGAGAGAGATGTTTGACTTTTTCGAACATGATCCGATTCCAACCGATTCTAAGCTACCAGGCCAAGGTCAAAGGCACTCACGCTTACTATTGTGCTGAGTATTCCTGCAGTCAGCATAAACAATATGTGATTGCATGGAGAGGTTAGATTTCTGGCAATATTAATCAGCTTAATGCGCCAATCAAAATAATCAAAATCTGGAAACAGTGCCCATTGGTCAGTTCCGTTAAAAAAAAAAAATCTCACTTCCTTGCTTTGCTTTTTCCTGCTAACATGCACTGTCTCGGCTTTGAGTTTCACTTTGTTTATCATTGCTCACTGTTTCTGGTTGTCTGCCATTGTCATTTCATATTCTGATTTTTTTTTTTTTTCGTTGGCTTTGATTTACTATTGTCTGAAAAGTTTGCATTTTTAACTTGTCTACATTTGCACAAGTTATGACTGGACAGCTCGTCTCCAACACTGCACTCTGTAGTACTGTGTTCGGCCGGAAGTGATTATGCGACTCTACGTCAAAATCGAAACGTCGATTCAGTAGGCTACTCTGAGAAACGAACTGGAGTCGAATTTAGCTCGACTTGACCTCTTACTGTTTTGGAAAACATGTTATATTTCTCGGCATTTCATAGGCTATCATGTTAACCTAGAATCGAAAGTCGATTTTGTCGATTCGGGGTCACAAAATGCTCCGAGTCGCGATTCAGCCAGTTCGTTGAATCAGCCCACTTCGAAGAATTTTATCATCAGCAGCAGCAGAATGTCTGATTAGACTAGAGGCAAGGCCCATTTAATGCCTGGCTCGCACCACAGCGACGTGGCGGAGTGGTAACGCCATGTCAGGAAAACAATGGATGGCGTCATGAAGATGAATTCAGGGGCGCTCATCCCTAGAATACTGCTAAAATCGGACCACATTAATGTCGTCGTGGTTTTGTCCCCTAAGCGGTCATTCTATTCTAGGGCAATATTTTTTAATCTCCCAGAAATGAGAGTTTTCAGTGCTCGACTATAGATAGATAGATAGACAGAAAGAAGACAGACAGACCGACAGACAT
>JBCAUA010570144.1:0-16412 GCA_038406235.1 Peronia verruculata
GAAAAAGCCACATTTCCGGGGGACTCCCCCCCCCCCCCCCCCCCTTTAAATTAATTGAATAGCCTCTGAGTTCTCTCTCATCTCAATCGAACGAAATCTACTTTACACTTAAATGGTACCTTTGGGTGGTGTCCAATGTTTATCTCCATAAGAATGTCGAAGGAGAAGATATTCTATGTTGCTCTGCAATCGTCTGAAAATAAGAAAGCCCGCCGCAACAAGTACATTGCTGGACGCTGCCATCTTCCTGAACCCTTTTGACCCCTGACTCAACCGGATGTTTTGGTCATGCAGGTAAACCAAAAACTGGTTGCCATTCATGTGTAACCAAAACAAACAACAACAACAACAAAACGGGCCTGTTAGAGTAGTGACAGTATATAGTACAGAATGAACAAATTTTGATAATCACTTGTCAGGGAGGGATAAAAAGAGATAGAAAAAGGGTAGCTGAGGGTAAAAGCGGGTGGGGGGGGGGGAAATGATGTAGATCTACTTTATTATTCATACTATTACGATATAATAAATCAAAGTACAGATTTTAGGTACTATCAAGACACTGACTCAGACAAATAAATATACATAAATAGCTACACATGTTTACACATTTCTTCGTTTTTAGCTACCGTTATGCTGACTAAAATGAAACACTAACCTATATCAAAGCTTATGAGATCTTGATTTTCCAACACCCATGAACGCTAGAGATTGAAGATCTGTTACACCTCTTGTTTCATTCCTTTCTTTCTTTCTTTCTTTCTTTCTTTTTTTTTCTTTCTTTCTTTCTTTTTTCTCTTTCTTTCTTTCTTTCTTTCTACTTTTGCTCTCAATCTAAGCTTTTCTCTTTCCCAGCCAACTCATTGTCTGCAAAGCTCTTTTATTTAAATATTATTGAACTTAATTTCATCTAGGAGGTTGAAAAGCAAAATATATAGACATGTATATTAATTTCATCTCATATCTATGGCTTGTGGAGAGAGCGGACTTTTCACACCAGCTGGCATTGCAAACTTTCGGCTTTGCTCTCGCGCTGTCGTGAAAATTGGAAACCATGGCAGCGGGAATTTCAAAATGGCGATGGTTGTAAACAAATCCTTGTCAAAATGTCGCATCATCGTATTGATCTGTCCCTAAAATGCATGAAACAGCCCAGGTGAGGATGATGTTTGTTGTGCACCGCACAATTAAGGGGGCGTGCTGAAATGAAATATATAGAACCTGGAGTGGTGGCTCCCCATGACCCGTCCAATCACTGAAGTGCTGAGTGTGCAAGTCCAAACATGTCACATAATGTATAATAGGTAACCTAAAGTCGAAATGCAAGAAAGAAATTTGAACCACTGCCAAATTCTTTATCCACCCTTTCTACGACCGGATGTATCAGTGTGCAACAGCTGTATATTATGAGCGACCGAATATTTTTATGATGTGGCGATCAATAATATTCATGATACACAGCTGACCTGTTTAGCAAATGAAGCAGACAACCAAAATCAATAGATCTAGTTGTGTCAGGATATGTGTGGTCGGTCGTTTGTCATTTGTTTGATATAAAGAGGAATTAGAATTTGACTATTCTATACAACATACTGGTAGGTATAAGTGTATCCACGCTTAGAATAATATCTTTTTAAGTTACTTTTGAATGGCCTCCTTTTCATGAGATAAATAGGTCTAGTACTAGATCTAGTCTTGTTATCATGTTGCTTTATCTCATTGATTACAATAGTTCCTTTGTTATGAGGGAAGCAACCATCTATGAGTAATCCATATTTCAGTGAAGATATTCCATTTCCGCTTTGACCATTACCTACAAATAATCAGTGGTAAGTTAAAATCAATGGTCTCAATTGTATGTATTGACAGACTATCTTTCATCAAGTTTTAGTTTGATACGTTGAAACATTGTGTTGCTCAGTCTCTCCCTTTGACACAACAGAGTTTTTGTTTTTCATATATTTGGATTGGCAGTTCATTAATTTTTCCTACATTAATTTTCTGTGCTGTGTGAAACTTCATGAGTGTAAAATTTTGATGAGCATTTAATCCAAAACAAGCCTCAGAAATAGAGATCAGATAAACTGAGCAACATAACTATTCCCTCACGTGTGTATGCTAGCATGCTCCTATGCAGCTTTACATGGACAATCCTGATTTTTGTTCTTGCCAACTATTTTAACTATACTATAGTATAGATTATTTGCAAAGCTGTTGAAAACAAATTTGAAGGAGATTTGCATCATTACTATTGTTTTCAACTATTGTTATCAAAATTCTTTTCTTGAAATTCAACTTTCCATCTGAACAGGGGTGAATATAGTTGTTCCACCATGTCAGTTCACTCTATTTAAAAGCAGTAATACAACAGACATAGAGTCCCATGTTCATGGCATAAAAAACTCATATTTGAAGGGATAAAGTTGGACATTATGAGCTGCAACATTTGTGTTTTTTAAAAAAAAGAAGGTCCAGAGGAGTAATCTAATATTGATTTGTCACAAATCTAAACGGATTTGAATATAATTCTGTAGCAGCTGGAGTCTATTTTTATTCATGTTAAACAATGGAGAAATTTACTTAGTATTTGAAAGCATCAGATCAGTGTTCCAGTATTAGGAAAATATGAGATGTGACACGATGAAATCACACGCTCGTCCAAATGAGGCGACCGGAGAAATCACATGTTTTCAATAATGAACGAAACTCTAAGGCAATTTTTTTTTCACACAAAACCTTTCTATATCAATCTAACAATGCATGTCAGGGTTAAATTTGCTTAATAAACTTGAGTAAAGGTCCAAAAACTGTAATTTAGCGGCATGGACCAACAGAGATTAAAAAGGATTTACAAAAGTGATTGGCCATTTCTTCACTAAATTCAGCTGCAGCAATAGGTCATCCCCATCATTTTTAATTCCAATAGCTCAACTTCTACTTAAAGTAGAGCAAAAATTTTTGCACACACAGAAAAGAAAATGAATAAGCTTAACATTGGTACCAATTACTCTTTATGCTCAAAATTTTTGACAAGAGCCTGATTTCATCGTGTCCTATCTCATATTTATTCGCTACAATAAAAGCATTAATCAAAATACAACTTTCCTGTTTATTTTTCAGTATGTACCATGGGAACACTGTATGAATGTCTTCGAGAGGCACGCTTGGAACAGTTTTATCCAGCTTTTCGCGCAAATGGCATTATACGTTCAGAGGCACTTATTAACTTAGGTATGCCTGAATTTTGTGCTCTCGGTATCACAAGCAGTGAGGATAAACGGCGTTTGATAGAATTAGTGAACATAATAAAGTCAGTGCATAATTCTGGATTGTCTGATAGCCCCACGCCACAGCACAGAAATTCCGGATCTCGCCAGCAGTATTTTGCATACAGTCCAAATACAGCTAGTTCAAATATAGATAGCAGTCCTAGTGTAGCAAGAGGGACCAGCAGTTCTAGAGCTCGTACAAGACCGGTCAGTCGAGGATCTTCTCAACATGAGGCTGCCGCACCAGATGATATGCATCTGGAGCCACAGAGAGAGGGATCGTCACAAGACAGAGTACCAAATTTTTCTGTTGCCTCATACATGGACATGCTACAATATCTCTCTGACAGCAGTGAGTCAGATGAAGCTGCAGATGTATCTGATGAAGAACAACCAGTAGCTCAGGCAAGGGCCAGAAATATTTCATCTCCCAGTACAGTACGCACATCGTCAGCCAGAGGTCTGACAGTTGAACGTATTAAGCACACAAGGAATAAAGGCTACAACTACGGCGTCCATAAAGTTAGTACGCCTCAGAAAACGAAGCCATCTAAGTCAGGGTCACACAAAAACACAGGAGATGACAAAATCAAAGTTTGTGTAAGGAAGAGGCCCTTGACCAGAAGAGAGCAGAGAGCCAAAGATGAAGATGTTGTCAGGGTGGAAAGTACAAATGCACTGATAGTCAATGAGCCCAAACTGGCAGTGGACCTTACAGCCTTCACATTACAAGTAAGTTATTCTTATGAGATTTTATTGGTTAAAAACATAAAAACAAATTCCCTTTCATAAAATGTTCTGAAAGAGACACAAAAATCTGCTATGATTCATGATTGTGTTGTAGCACGTACAGCTGTCAAGTGACATTTTCTCCTCTTTCGTGTAAAAAAAATAACACTTCTTTTGTGCTGATAAGTCTTAGCAACTAGTCAGATTTAACAGTTGTTTTTAACAAATCTGAGATCTTGTGGATAAACAAATTAACAATACAGTTGTACAAAGTTAGTTTTCCATTTCTCTTACACAGCCCATGTTAAAGAAAAACTGTGTTGCTGTATGTTCGGTGGAAGGAACATGTTCTTTGTGAAGGTTTTCCAGAAAAAAATCTTTTGAGCATTTTCTTTTTCGTTTCCAGCATGAGTTCATATTTGATGAAGTGTTTGACGAGACTTGCTCAAATGAGGATGTATATATCAGAGCAGCCAGGCCACTCATCAGTTGTATCTTCAATGGGTAAGTTGACTGCTCTTGAGAAATGTTTTCTGTAGTTGTATAATGTATAACACTGATATCAAGTTCTAACTATATATTTGAATATATATATTATATTATTACCATTATTAATGGCACATCTGCCATCTTACCTGTGCATGGCATGGTTTCATTTTAGAATGCTGAAACTTTTCCGATGTGGTTTGTGTATGTGCAAAAGGATGATATGCAAGTGAATGTATGATTAATATTTAACATTTTGCTTTATTTTTGCGATTTTTTTTTATATGATTCTGAACCTACCTCATTTTAAATTGTACAACAAATTTCTACTTTTGTAGGAAAATAAAGCTATCTTATCTCATCTTATCTTAATTGTAATTTTGTATTAAGTTGAAAGAGATAAGATGAAATAAATACCTAGGATGTGAAGAGCGGGGACTGGTTAATATAATCAGTGATAATGTTTTTCTCAAAAAGATATATTGATCAACAACGTTTTTGATTGCAACTGAATATTGTGGTTGAACAGATAAATGTTATTTCTGTTTTATCCTTACATTCAGTGTCTTCAGGATGTCTTTTTCTTGTGTCTTGTTACAGTGGGACAGCCACTTGCTTTGCCTATGGTCAGACAGGTGCAGGAAAAACACACACGATGCTGGGAGATGAAAATGTGCCAGGACTTTACCTCTTGGCAGGCCAAGATATATTTTCCATTATCCATTCTGGCCAATATGGAAGAGGCCTTCATGTCTGGGTCAGTTTCTTTGAAATTTACTGCGGCCAACTCTTTGATTTATTGAATCGCAGAAACAGGTATGTAATGGTGATATATCATACGATACATATTTATAGATATTAAATTGAGTTTGAATATCCATGTGAAAATGAAAATGTATATGATTTTAAATTTTGCAGTGTCATCCATAGAAGAATTATGCTCAGTGATTGCCTCATGTGACTTATCTTAAGATATTTTCTGTTCCAATGGTTTAGGTGAATACTGTCTCATAAATTCAGTTTATGTGTATATGTATATATGAGTCCATAATTTTGTGTTATTTTGTTTTTTTTGGGGGGGTTGTTGTTGTCATCAGTTTAACTTAAAAACAACTTTATTTTCTGCATAGAAAGTGCAAAATTTTTTTCTTTTTCTTTTTTTTAAATGGCTTTGTCAACCCTTCTGTAATGTCATTGTTACTGTCTCTAAACAGACTTCATGCCAGAGAGGACGGCAGCAAACAAGTCTGCATAGCAGGTCTCACAGAAACCGAGGCAACAAGTGTTACTTCTTTGGTGCAGGTAGAGTTAACTTTTTTAACACTGGTCTAATTTTGTTATCATGAAGAAGTACGAGGAAAACTTTAGTAAAAAAACAAAGCTCATTAACACAAGTAGTAAAGGCTGTGCAAAGATGTGCTGAACTTTGAGACTTAAGCTTTCATGTTTGAAAGGACGAAAACTATTCAGAATAATGATTTCAGATGTGAATGATGTGTAAATGTTTGTTCTGTACAGATATAAGATCAGGGCAAAGATTTGTTAAGTTGCCATAGAGTTTTCCTATGCCAGTGTCATGACAAGAAATGCATTTAAATAACAGTTAGAGAGGTTGTAATTTGCAGCTTACCAGCTCACCATGGCCCTCCCCCCTAAAGAATTGCTGTTTCCTAGTTTTATTCAACGTTTTATTATTTTCTACATGAACACCAAATAGTAGTATTAATTTTTGTATTTTTGATTTTGTTTCTCTTTATTTTTTGTTCTTCACACAGACACTTGAGTATGGAAACTCAGTGCGAAGTAAGGGTGCTACTGGTGTTAATCCAGATTCTTCACGATCTCATGCCATCTTACAGCTGGACATAAGGAATAGTGAGGATCTCAAAGTTGGAAAGTGAGTGATGTAACTCTGGAAATGAAGAGTTTCTGTATTCAGCCTGTGCCTACAAAAGTACACATATGAGATGCAACACGAAATCAGGTTCTTGTCAAATTTTGAACATATGGAGTTGTAAAGATTATTCATCTGTATTTCTATATGTGAAAAAATCTTTTTTCTACCCTAGGTAGAAGTAGAGTTATTGGCAATTTAAGATGATGGGGGTGACCTGTTGCCATAGCTGAATTTCGTGAGAAAATGGCCAATCACCTTTGTTAATTCTTTGTAATCCTTTTTTGGGCCATGCCACTTAATTACAATTTCTCAATCTGTTACAGCAAATTTAACACTGAAATGCTTTTTAGATTGATACAGAAGGGTTTTGTATTAAAAAAAAACAACAAAAAATTGCATTAAAAATTAATTCTCTGTTGTAAAAAAGTGATTTCTCCAGTCACCTCAGTTTGACAAGTGCCTGATTTCACCCTGCTACGTTTCACATCTGTGTTCTGTCTCACAAGTCTCTTGATTGTCTCATCTGTGATATCAGCTTTATCCTGACAAACTGCTTCTTTTGGTGTATTATGGTTTTTTTTTTTTTCCAATTTTAACGACATTTTGATAGGTGACTGAAATTTAGTTACAAGGTAATTTAGAATCTTGTTTAATTGCAGTGCAGAGTTTCAAGAATAGTTTGTAAATTCCTCATGTCAGTGATATAACAAATCAATAAAATCAACTCAATTTATAATTCTTTCAGCCTCTTCAATTGTTGGGTTGACAATTCTCAACATACTTTAAAAAGTCATAATGTATCCCGGATAAGGTCCATCATGATAGATAGACCATCAACCTTTCGCAGTAGTTATTGCATTTGCAAATTCAGTAGCTTTGCTGTTACAGATTAAATGTTGAATAACAACATGATGCTTCATAGGAAACTTTAGATTTTAGAATTCTAATCCAGAATGAGAATTAAGTTGTACTTTGTTGTGAATCTGCCCAGGATATCCTTCATTGACCTAGCCGGAAGTGAGAGGGCGTCCGACGTGACAGACACCGACAAACAGACGAGGATGGAAGGGGCGGAAATAAACCAAAGTCTTCTTGCTGTAAGTGACATATTTCAGGTCCAAACTGTCGCTGTTTTTCAACGATGGTGTAAGTCAGACTTATGCCGAAATGCAACTGGTCTCTTATGGCCTCGCTGAGAATGCAAGCTATCAGATAATGTCATTAGAAAGTATTAAAAGAACTACACACTAGTAGTTCATGTTTGGCTAAGCAAAAACCTGGAAATCCTGGGGGAGTGTTGGTACCTTCTGCTAAAAATACAACATTTGATACTGCTCCACCACAAGATCCGAGAACAATTGTCACCGCTCCCCTGCATTTTTTATGTTTTTCTGTGTCAGTGACAATAAACAGCTTTGAGTGTTTGTACCCCCGTACTAAAATTAGATGGGGATTTCCAGATTTCTATGGGCATTGCTCATCAAAACACTGTTGTCATAAACATTTTATTTTTCTCAGTATCTCATAAGTGCTAAAAATGATTTATTTGGGTCATTCCTAGAACATGGAGAAAATAGCACTGCTTTCAGATCCAGTAAGAAGATAGTTAACAATGAGATACAGCAAAATCCAAAGGGACAAATTTTATATATGTGCCCAGTTGCCTCATTTCTATTAGAAAGAATAGGATAAATCATTACTTTGGTTGATATTATCAGGTCTTGTTTTATGTTAGTAATGAAATGCTTTTTTATTTATTCAAGAAGACACACTGGTGACCATCATTTTGTCTATCTCATTGTTAAACAGAAATTTATTAAAATGAATTCATTATGGCTTTTCCTTTAGGGCTTGTTGGAATTATCTCAGGATTCTGTCAATGTAATAGTTATGATGGCTTATTTTTAATTTTGAGAATATTATATCTGATATGACAAATTATTCATTTATTTTTGTTCACAGTTGAAAGAATGTATCAGATCCATTGACCAAGACAGTAGACATACACCATTTCGCCAGAGCAAACTGACACACATACTGAAAGATTCCTTTGTAGGAAATTCACGTACTTGCATGATTGCCAACATTTCTCCCACACAGACAGCTTGTGAGAATACATTGAACACACTGCGTTATGCCGACAGGTAATATTTTCAACTTTTTTTTCTTTCTTTCTTACATTTGTTCTTTCTTTCAGTCGTTCTTTCCTTCTATTTTTCTTAGTTTTTGTGCTATGTAAGTTCTCAAAGGACACAAGTGCATGTATCTGATGTGGAATTGCTGTAAGGTTTAATTTATTTTGAAATACACGGGTGAGAATGAAATTGTTTGTAATTAGTATTTGTCTTGTGTCCAGGACAATGAGTCGGAAGTTGCGCCAAACAATTTCAAGGCACGGATGTTTGTATCTATTTTCCGACTCAGATACCAAATTTTTCTTTTTTTTCACAAAATGAAAATTGAACCCTTTTAAACCTAAAAAAAAATAAAAAAATTTGGTATCTGAGTAAAAACATAGTTAAAAATGGCCGTAACTCAAAATCGCCTGGTGCAACTTCCAACTCATTTGCGCCTGGCTCAAGACATTTAGTTGTAATGTTGGTTAAGAATGAAATTGTTTGCAAATTAATATTTTATTATTGTATTTATCAATGTTCTCTAGAGTCAAAGAGCTGAAGAGAGATTCGACAAGAAGTTGTTCTGTAGGACAAGCTATGAATCTGCTGATGAATATTCCACCCACGGCACCATCAATCTTTCATCCATCAAACATCTTGTCCACGTCGACTCCTATGAGACCTGGCACTCAGTCACGCAGAGAGAGGACCAATCCTTCTTCTGAGCTCGTCTTAGATCCATCAGAAACTCCTATCAGAGGTCACCATATGCCCCGCCGCTCAGCAGCCAAAGACAGCTCAAGAGGTCGACAGGCGCAAGCGTCGGTAACAAAGACTCGAGCAGAGCAGTTAAGTGTTGTGTCACCAACTCCCAGAGTTCCACCAGGTACCTCTACAAGATCCTCTACTCATGCTACAGATGCCTCTCAGGGGGCCTCAGCCCCACCCCCAGATGCATCTCCGAGTGAATCGGATCACACGGATACTGACTCATGCAATGTGACTAATCCAACATACACAAAAGCTAGTCCATCTGGGAGACAGTTACCAGTGGTCAAATCAACAGACACAGAATTTGATTTTCCAACGTCAGATTTTAATAATATTGATGACATGAATGATCTCAATCGTACAGATACGCAACAGCAAAAACCTCTTGTCTCCAAAGAATCTCATTTACCGAGTCAACCTCAAGACGATCCAGGAATGTCAGCGGCAGCTGCAGCAGAAACAGTTGTAACGTCAACTGTTTCCACAGGCAAAAGGGTTGTCCCAGTTGTGAAGCCAGTTTTATATAGGTCAACTGATGTTTCTGCAGAAGCAGGAAGTGCTGGGACCCCTCTTACGACATCACATGCATCGGGTATTACTCAGAGATTTCATTCCTCAGAGGTGACAACACCGCAACCTTCAAAGCATCCGCCAAGCTTCAAGAAACTTTCGGTCAAAGATCTAGTTAGCAGTGATGAAAGTGTAGATGAGGAGGATTTAATGAGAGATGGACCCAGCTCAATACCACCAGAGAGAATGAATAATTTAGCAGCACCTCCTTCTGATTCCAAGTCTACACCACAGATGTCAAAACCGATCCCTGTCTCAATTATGAACAAACATGCCATGATTCCCTTGCCAGCTGACAGCAGCGATCTTACCAAATTTACTCAAAGGCCAGCTCTAAAGGCTCCAGAACCACCTCCAACCACTGTTAAGTATGATATTGCTTCAAAACCAAGCCCACCCCACATGTCTCAACAACATGAAACAGCCGTACCTCGCACTGAACAAGTCTCACAGAAGCCGTCTCCACCCTCATCCCAGCCCAGCAGAAAATCTCCAACCAGTAAGATGAAATCCCCCGACCGACAGACTAGAGTTCAGACAGGAAAGCTGCCACATCAAGACAACACTACTGACCCAACTGTGCCTGCCAGCGGTTCGCAGCACCATCAACAGTCATCACGACAGTTACCATGGATACGCAGGAAATCTCCAACTACCTCAGACGTTCCGTGCCCACTGCCATCGCCTCCTTCCCAGCCAGGTTCCGGCTCACCGTGTGTCCCATCCAGCCCGAATGAAGACACATCCCAGAATCCCAATCTGCGTCGTCATTCAGATGGTTCTGATCCGGGCCGACCACACAAAATATCCCAGTCGCCAACGGGAGAAATTAGCGATGATTCCACTGACAGCATCAGAGCCTCTTTATCAGATCAAGGTCAGAGTGGGTATCGCCATCACAAAGACAGTCACAGGTCAAACATGCGCAAGGAGCGGAGTGACCCAATGCTTGCCCTTAATATGCAGAGGAAAAAACAAACACTGCCAGACCCACAACATTTCTCCAAGTAAGTAAATATTTTATCTTTTATATGGTTGGATACTTCTACTGGAAACATCCAACCAACCACAGCCGAGTTTGCTTAAATCAAATTTGCCAGGACTACCCTCACAGGTTCGATTTATGAGGGTTCATCTTCTATTTTTTTTTAACTCTCGAATGATCTATGAAAAACATGAAGAGGAGACTGCTGCTTTTTCCACGTTTCTGATTTTTTTAGTATCGTCATCAGTGTATTTGGGGCATGCCATATTTTTCAGCTATTGCTTTCTTGGGCATTGCACATGTCTATTTCCTGCAGCATTTTTATTTTAGACTCAGTGGAAAGAACCGTCTTCTTTCTCTTCAGTGGGTTAGAGGAAGCCATCATGTAGATCTAATCTATAAAATAAAGCTAGTCAACCACTGGTAAAAAAGTGTGCAGGATGTAGAAACTGGCAAGAGCTATACCATCACATGACAGTGCTAGAACTAAATAGACAGTGATTGTAGACAGGCGCAACGCCTTATAGGGTTGGCTACACACAAAGTATCCTAAAAGTACAGCACCAGCACGTTTGACCGTGTCTGCCGTACTGTAAGGCTCTGCATAGATGTTTGATTGCTCGCCATCGCTGCTCCTCGTATGTTCTCTCTATTGTTCATAATCTATTGTTTTATTTTCATTCGAATTGTCAGACATTCAGATTATCAGAATTCGGTTTGAGTAGACTCGGCTGCATTAATACCAATAGAAAATCCATTTTTATTGTTTTGATATATATAAATGAATGTAAACCATTATCTTTAATTGGATGCAAAAACTTAAGGCAGCATCGATTTTTATCAAAATGTTTCAAAACGGTAAACAAAGCTGTAACAGAGCATAAATTGTCATCTTTACCTGTAGTGCAAAAATATTGCAATTTTCATTTATTCACCTACTTATTATTTGTTGAGATGCCTTTCACAGGTCCAAAATGAAAATACGTGTAGCTTATCACTGGAGATGAGAGCACAATATCACGTTGAGAAAAAAATAGCAGTTTTGAAAGAAACTTAGTGTCATGATACAAAAGTGTAAGGGGTGGGGTTCTGAATGTACCACTTTTTGATCATTTTTGACAGAATGTTGACAAGATCCAATACTCCAAAGAGTGGACTGGCACACCGAGATGCAGGCTGGAAGGTTGTCCATAACGAACTGCCCTCACATAAAGCTGGTTCTGTCGAAGCCGCAATGGGTGGGGGAGACTGCCATAGTGAACCGAGCTCAATGGTCGCTGTTGACCCAGAAAATCTTTACGCTGATCAACAAGAGCACTTCAGCGATGGTAGCAACTATGCTGCTGCTAGAATGACAGACAGCGCACCCAGTGTAATGGCTGGCAAGTCAGGGAGAGCCAAACAGCTGCCACAGGTACCAGTACCAACACAGGAAGTCAGCAAAGATGAAGCCTTGCCCAGGGCCATTGGCAATCCACCAGCAGAGGGGGCCGTTAAACTCAAGTAAGAAGTGTGAATGTTCTAATGCCAGAAATAGCTCTCCTGCACTTATTTCCCAGAATGTAACACATTATTGATGTATCTTTTAGTTATATGAGATGTGATACGATGAAATCAGGTGCTCATCAAATTTTGAGCATATGGAGTTATTGGTATCAGGAGGGAGATCATTCATGTCCCTTTCTGTGTGTGAAAAAAATTGTTGATCTACCTTGAATAGAAGTTGAGAGATTAGCATTTTAAGATGGTGGCGGCAGCAGCTGAATTTAGTGAGAAAATGGTGGATCATTTTTGTAAATCCTTATTAATCCTTATTAGGCAAGGCCACTAGATTTTAATTTTTGGGCTTTTATTCAATCTATTTCAGCAAACTTGACTCTGAAATGTGTTTTAAGATTGATATTAGCACGGTTCCGTGAAGGAAAAAAATTTGTATGAAAAATTCATTCACCTTTGAAAAACACATGATTTCTCTGATCCCCTCAGTTTGACGAGTGCCTGATTTCATCGTGTTTGTGTCTCATATTATTTTGTCCTCATTTCTCTCCTTCTCTTATTTTTTTCTTTTCTTAGGTCAGTGAACATACCTGGCTGTTTGTGTGTATTATATTCATCATGCACTGTTTGGTACATCACAAAGACAGGAATATTCAAAAGAATAAATGAATGCCCTGAACTGCTGCTGATTACTGTAAACCTGTTGGCATCCTTCACTCTTGATAGACCACATTGTTGTGCTCCGTAGATAACTTATTCCGACGTTTTTTTCTTTCTTTTTTTTTTTTTCTTTCAGTCTGTAGTGAGAGTGGTTCCTCAAATGTGGAAAAACCTTTAATGGTTGATCTCTCGTTTATTTATCTGCCTGCTTTTTAAATTTTTTTTATGAAACTGATGGTGATCACTGACATTAAGATTTCCAACACGCACGGACTTTTTGAATTTTAACAGCTCAGGACCTTTTTGTATCTGCTTATGAGATGCTATCTATTATTTGAATTCCGAGTAAACTCCCAGATTATGAATTCTCCGCTTGTTTTACTCGACAGCCCAGCCATCATCACAGAAAAACTGTCCAGTGGTGCCATGTTTGCTCCTATCCACCCCCAGCCGGTGACGAGTGTGGGAACAAAATCAGTGGCGGAACCTGCGACAGCCTCATCCATTCTCCTCCAGCCGACTCCAGTCACGGCTGTGTCAACTTCCAGCGTTGGCATGGCCATGGGCACACGTCTCAGCAGCCAAGAGGAGGTCAATGCAGGAATGCTGGAGGCCAGGTTAGCTTTCAGTCATGCTCAGTCTTCACCCATAAGAGATTGTTGTGATCAGCCCTATTACTTCCCTTTGCCAGACAAGAGGGGTGTTGGGCAAGCAGTGTAAATAGAGAAAAAGATCACTTTACTTCTTGTCATTTTCGAATGACTGATCACCAAAAAAACCCTGATGAACTCACAACAATAGGAAGGAAACTTTTCTCTGTACCATAATTTAAAAAAAAAAATGAAGAATTTCTTGACATATCTTGTTTCAAGCAAAGGGTCAAAACTGATTTTTTTCTTCTACTTTACCTTGCATAGTTCCCACCCTTTGTGTCTACTAACATTGGGCTCAGTGATTTCCCATTAAATACTCTTATGTAATCCATTTGATCAAAAATTGTTGCTTCCTGCTCATTTGTCAGCATACTCTGCTTACTAGCCATTTTTAATAAACCACATGTAGATTGCACTCCTGTGCCAGAAGATGGCTAGTTACTGCATCCTCTGTTTTATTAAATGAGCACAATTAACCTTGAAATCTGGTCTCTCATCATTTTGGTTTCATGAGCCACTGTTTCTCAGCTTCTTTGTTTCTCAGAGAGGAATGTTTGTAAACCTTGGCAATGAATCCATTAAAATCTTTCCCCGATAAAGAAAGGAAAAGTGTTGTTTGCATGCAGAGATGCAGTACATAGCTTTTTTTCAGAGGCAGTATGATAATGCAGAGTACATCTCTGGCTTAATTGCTCCATTTCGTATGTGTAAACAACTATTTGTCTTGCGACCAGAGCAAATGAGTTTGAAGTCACTCTGGGCGACCATGAGTTATGGCTGTTTTTAGCTATTTTCGGACTCAGATACCAGATTTTTCTTTTCAAGTTAGGAAAGGTTGAACACTCTATTTCTGGAAAACAAATTAAACGTTTTGGTATCTCAGTCAGAAAAAGTTAAATACAGCCATAACTTGAAATCTGCCTGATCGACTTCTGACTCATTTGCCATGGGTGTGAGATATTTTATGTTATTAAATGAAATCATAATGGCACTACCACTATGTCAGAATAGTCTTGTTGCACAGCTGACGGGTTGAAATAAGTGGAAAATTTTCAAGTTAAACCTTCTTTGAACAATTATATATTCATGCATTTCTTTCCAGTCTGATCAGGACACTAATAAGTATAATGATGAGCTTTTATTTATTAACTCATTGAGAGTGTAAGAACAATAAAGTTTCAAGGATAGTTGTTATGGAAAAATTATGTCTTTCTTCAGGATGAAGCTGATTTCAGAACATGAAGACCAGCTGGCCACTGTGACTTCTCTTTGCAAATACGAGATGCGGTTACTTTTGAGTGCCAAAAAAGTATCTGGCAGAAGGGTAAGGGAAGCAGACAGCTATGAAATAATAACCGATGAATGAAAAAACACTATAGACCTTCTGTCATTGATTACCCTGTTTCACTTCATTACAAAATTATATCTTTTGACTTTTATTCTTAGCAGCTGGATGAAAGAAAAAGTGCTGTGACAAAAAATGTTAGACACATGGATTTTCAGGGGGAAGTTTATTTTAGCAATGGATATTGTTTTCACCTGCCCAACTATTTCCTCTTGTCGGACATAATGGTTGTTGAAAAAAAACATCATAGAGAAGGACAAAAATTCACTTTTTCTTCTTTTTATTGAAAATGTTAAACATAGAAAAAAATAAATGACAAAATTGTTGTGAAGAGAACAAAATTTTTTTCGTAATTGTGTGATTGTTTTTTTTAATTTTTCATAGCATAAGTTTCGATAAAAAAACAACCAAAAAAAAAAAACAAAGCACCTTCTTTTTTGTCGCTTCTTAAATAAATTTGCTCAACAACATTTTGGATCAAGGAAGTAATTAGGCCAATGAAGACCTATCCCCACAGAAGATCAAGCCTTTTTTCCATGTTTAACCCTCCCAGATGCTAATGTTTGCCCTCCCATAGAGTATGGTCTTGTTTGAGAGTTTATTGTTGTAACTGAGCTTTCTTCTCAGTGCAAAGTAAATTGTTTTTGAGTTGATTTTAGTGCAGTCTTCACCACTCTTTGCAAAAACATCAGGAGCCAGTGAATTATAAAAAATATAATGAGTTTGTCAAATTTTTTTGCAATAAAAAGAACACATCTTATAGTGAAATCCCTTTGTGTACATGTAGTTGGAGCAAAGTTTGTTTTTGCAATGTCCATGTTGAAAGGTTTTTATTTTTTCTCATTTTGCCAGGGTTTTGATGACTATCTTCGTCGAGTCAGTGAAATATTACAGCAGAAGATGTCAGCCATTGCCTCACTGCATGACCAAATTTCAACCTATCGGAGCAGTTACAGTCAAAGCAGTTCAGTTCTTTCATCAGTTGCTGCGTCAGTAGCAGTCTCAGAATCAGACTTGGCCAATAATCTTTCACATAAGTGATTGCAGCTGGAACTTGGTTTGTCATGTGTAAATGTGACATGATGTATAGGAGATTCCATGTTTTTTACATCCCCAAGCAGTGTTTCACCGTTTCACTTACAGACGTCTCTGCCTAGGAATCTGGTCACCAGGGGACAGTCTTAGTTGGATTGAAAAGGGATGCAACTCATTTGACTACGGTTTAACTACTTTGATTGGTTGATGAGATACATGTATTTCAAGAAAAGTCACATCAAAGAGAACTATATTACCAAGAGGGGACACCTCCTCATAAGCCTTTGTCCACGTGCGCCCGCGTCGCCTCGCCAGAATCTCCGCGCGTATGCTGAGCCGCTATGTTTTGGTTGCCATGGTTGCTAGGCGATTCATTATGGCTTGATTTCGTTGTTGGGCAG
>JBCAUA010570254.1:0-16411 GCA_038406235.1 Peronia verruculata
TGTTCTAGGCTATTATTTGATTAAGTCCGTCTAGCCATGGAGACTACGCGGCATTAAGTCCGTCTAGCCATGGCCTTGCCCATTACAATCACAAGATGTCATATTCTAACTCTAGAAAACTTTTTCATTTCTTTTTAGCAGACGTTAAAAACCCTCCCGTACACAATAAGCAAGCCATTTGATAGATATTTTCTTCCGTACACAGCAATGCCCTATTTACATTTTTATATGTTTACTTTGTTGCCCTGAAGAAGAGTCCTCGAAAATTTGGCTTTCACTTTCAAAATCAAGAAGAAGAAATTTATATGTGTTATTTGCTTTTTAAAATTGTTTAGCCAGTTCCTGGTTGGACAATCTTTTTATATTTTATAAAATGATGATTATGATGATCGCTTTTTTTTTTACTTGTTTGCTCGTTTGTTTGTTTGCTTGTTTGACTGTTTAAAGTTGTACTCACACAAAATATTGATTGTAGTGTATTCCAGAAGCTACAATCCACAGGTACAATGTGTACTACGGCTAGCCTAGACTAGACAGATGCAGAAGAAAACAAATGAATCACAGTTGTATTATGAGCTAATATGAGCTGCGATACTGTACGACTTTACATTGCACTTAGCTGGTCCATGAAATTAAAACCTAAAGTAAGGAGGTCTTTAAAATAATCTAATTCACCAAGCAAACGAAACCCTTTAGATCTTGTCGTACTGCCAGGGTATGGACCCTAATGGAGAAGTAAAGTGTTCGGCAAAGTAATCTCTCTTCGATATTGCTGACGTGCGTGTGCGAACATTGCTTGGATTGAGACTTGAGTAATCTTTGGGTCATTAGAGGATGCACCCAATACTGTTTTTCTGTTTCTTATTTCACAAATGCAACCTCAATTTCATCCATCTTGAAAATGTAATGTAGGAAGAAGTACACCAGGACGGTGCTGTATGTGCCGGAACAGTCCTGTCCTAGTGCAGTATGCGTTCTGAAACGAAACAAATCAACTGTGGGACGGAACCGGTCTGTCCCGGGATGGGACTGTACTCTAAGCTGACTGTACATGTTACGTCTTTTTAGAGTACAGCGTTTTAGCGCACAGCATTAACGCGCGCATCTTTTCAAAGATTTGTGCTTACATAGTGTGCGTTTGTGAACAACGCACTTGCAGTCCAGTGTGTCTTGTGTTGTGTGCATCGGCAACAACGGCAACTACAGATTCGCTTCGCTTTCTGGTAAATGCTTTGAACTTTCATGTTTAGGATCGGCTTTCGCGCCACTAGATCCTACACCACTCCTCTTTGGCCGACAAGGTGGCAAATTTCCATTTCTTTTGTCATTTGATCACACCAAAGATCTAGGTCGAGACCAGTTTTTTCTTTTTTTTTAAATAGTGTGTCACAGAAACTTGCAATCACCTCATCACTACGAATCGTTGCACATACCCAAAATGAACCCTTGGCCTAGAGTCTAGGCCGAGGTCAACTTGTTCACTAAAAAAAAATAAAAATAATTAATTTAAGTGGTTCCAGCCTCGCCTGTATGTAGTTTTCAGCGCTGACTTCAAATATTCCATCAAAAATTTGATTTGTGAAAAATAATGTGCTTTTTAACGGTTGCCGCAAGAGCTCTTAGTAGTCCTAGTCTCATTCTGCTGCATGCGGTAGATCGAGTTTCAATGCTCGACGTGTATTTTCCTAAGCGTCGAGACAACGGAAGGATGCTGCACAGCTTTATTCATACTCATGTGAAAGTGAACAAGGAGAATAGAGGGACTTGTAAACTGATAATGACGTGCGCCTTTTTACTGCACTGCATGTGCGTCAAAACGACGTACCATGTAAAGCCAGCTTAATTCATACGTTTCAAACCTGGGACGAGTCTGTCCCGGGACAGGACTGTTGTAGTGTGGTAGAGACCTTACACTCTCCAACTGAACCTTTATAGACGAATCTAGTATATCTCAAATTCCCCCACAAGCTTCAAGTCGTTGCTACAGCATTCTCTCCGAGTCACATCCGGTATGCACACACATGAAACTGACGTAGTATACATCGTGACTTATGACACACACACGAGATCTAACTAGAAACATCTCGTACAAACGCGTGGAGACTATCCCAGACACGTTCGATGACGCAATATTTCCACTGGCCAGCATTTGTACGCTCACAACAAACCCCCGCATGCACCCAACATGCACAATCATGATTCGTCACAGTTTGTTTTGTATCTTTTGGTTTTGTTTCCTCGGTTTGGGGGGCGGGGGTATTATTATCATTACTATTATTATTTGGTTTCTTTATTTTGTTTGATTTTTTCCTGTCTTACTATTATACATTTTTGAGGGCATTGAGTGAAGACGTTCAGATCCAGTGACCATGTTTATTTATTTTCTATGTCAAAGCCAAGTCATCTGTCAGCTTTCCTCGTAAATATTGCTGTTCTCTGTCTAGAACTGTACATGATTTATCTCGATAATGCTTTCGTCCTGACTGTCTGTCGTGCCGTGTAGAATAAACACTTTAAGAAAAGGTTTCCAAATTAATGAGAAAAGTGGCTTCACTGCACGGCTAACTTCAAAGGAAAAGATTTTTGTGCAGTCTCATTTATCATGGTGCGTTTGTTTGGGTTATCTTGCCGTTTAATTGAATCTTATTTGAAAATATTTACATATTTTTTCCCCTTGGTGCTGATTATACGTCCGGCCACTTTTAAGGCAAGAGCTTGGAGCTGTATACAATATACATTTTCACATAAGCATAGTAAAGAAATCAAGAATTTACCCCGACATCTGTCTTTGGGAAAGTATTGAGATTAGATGGCATTGAGTTGAAACAAACAAACAAACAAACAAAAAGAATAAAAGCTTATCTACCAGTATTTTAAAATCTCAGTTCTGAAATTGTGAAGATTTGTTTTTATCATCAAGTATTACTAAGCGAGCTCATGTTTTAAAAATTGAAGCACTTAAGTTATTTGCACAGTCATGATACTTAGCCTACCACTACTACCACCAGTTTAAAAATCAAACGCATAGATCTCGTCGTCTCCCGGTAAAAGAACACAGACTGGCACTGGAATAGGCAGGCAACTAGAATAATTGACAGACAGACATGCACGTAAACCGATCGATATAAGGCTAGATGGACAAAACGAAAGACAGATGTGATCGAACATAACTCACATAACACAATAGTGTTATGTTATTTTTTGACCACGCTTGTGGACAGCTGAGATAACCAGCACTACATGAGGTTGAAAAGCTTATAAAAGCCATAACCATAAAAAAGACAGATGAGATAGAAGACCAGGCACGCTGACAACCAGGCCAACAAAACAGACAGAGCAAGGTCAGACATGTGAAAATTCAAATCGACAGACAGACTGGCAGATAAAGAGGGACGGACGGAGGATGGAGAGACAGACAGATCACCACGCTTTGTACTCACACATGAGTGAAAGTAGACAGAGGATGATTGTGAAGAAATTAACATAGCCAGAGGGTTCTGCTGGTCCTCTTCAATGATGATTTATGGGAGACAAACAATCACACCGCGCTGTCCGTTATGTGAGAAGTAGCGCTTATGGCTCATTTTATGACCACATTGATATCGCAACTCGGCGATTATTAAGCAAAAAACTCAAGTTTATGCGTAAGAAATCATCGATTTCTCGTATTGCTCGACGTAATTTATTACTCTCATCAGCGTTTGTATTGTATGGGTGTTTGCTGATGCCATTGTTTTTGTTTCTATTGACAGCCAAACCCGACTGTTGTCGAGGTGCGATTTTTTCTCTTGGTTAAGACATTTAACACTAATAACAGTTCAGAGAAAGTGGCCTGTGTACTTCATGCTATGATCTTCATGGAAAGAAGTTAGTTTCCCATTCAATATTATGGTTTCTCTTCTTTTATTAAAATTTGACAACTATAGCGACTTTCTTTTCTAAAGTATAAAATGCAAAGTTCTTAACTCTTTGTGTTATCTATTGTGCTCGAAATTGTTATAACTGATAGTAGTGATAGGACCATGGACAGAGATCGTAAGCTGTTGCAGCCGCTGTTGTAGGTTGCCGTCACTGTTGTTGTCGTTGTTGCTGCCGTTTGTTGGTGGTGGTTGTTGTTTGCTTGTTTGTTGTTGTTGATAGTGGTTGTTGTCAAGCTAATAGGATAACACTGAAATTTAAAATTTTATAGCGCTTAATTTCTCTCTCTCAAAAAAAAAAAAAAATGACGGAAAATAAAAAGTGTCAAAAATGTATACCTGTTTATAGGGTAAAATAATATTGCTCTCAAACTACGTTGTGAAAGTAGGTTTTCATGTCACCTCAACTTCTTCGTATACACCAACAATGGGTATCTAGAAACACTAACAGATAGGTAGATGGACAGACCCACAGACAGACACAGACAGACAGACAGACAGCCACAGACAGACCGACAGACAGACAGACAGAGACAGATAAAAATAACAGATATGGAGACCGACATAGATAGATGCATGGATTATAATTTTGATTTTCTGCCTCTGGATCTATGAAACAAACATTCCTGTCATGTACAGTTCTCTCCAGAGAAGGCACTGTTCCACTTCCTTGGTCGGTATTTAGTTCTTCAAGTGAGGTCACAGCCGAACCCATAAGCTGACTTACAATTGTACTCGGAGATGGGGTTACTTAAGATGTAATTCCTCCTTTCTCTCTAGACTCGGGTAGATAGTGTAACCGCTGGAATATGGAAGACAATAGACCTATTTCGCAAAGCAAAGGATGGGTCACTGGTGAGGACACTAGAGGCATGAATCACTGAAGAAATATGTGAGTGTCTACACATGTGAAGGTGATAAGCTTTTTTTTTTCCCCCTCAGGATTCTCCATTTGCTTGTTTAATCTGCTGTCACTAAGTCTCTAATTTAATCTGCTCCTGACCTTGCACTATCCCACTTCAACAGAGTTCAAAGATAATCTCTGTCTGGAACATCTCAGAGTCCGAGAGTGATGCGGTTCTTATCAAAGTGGACGTCTATCCTGCTGACAGGAGTCACGGTTCTGTCTGGTCTGTATTCGTTCTGGCACAGCCAAATGCACTTTGGCATACATCGTAAACTGCTGATGTCGCCTGGAGAGGGAACTGCTATCATTTTAGTTAGACGGGTTCTGATATTGAAAGAAATAGTTTTGATAGGAAAAGTGCGTTCAACAGAACATGTAGATAAAATGACCTTCGCTAAAAGTCTAAACCACTGAATGACAAAGGATAAATTCAAAGAGTAACGAAGAGTTAGAGAATCCTCGAAATCGAAGTTACAGTTCACCGCTCACTCCAATATATTAAGTATGTTCCCTAAGAAGAAAGGTAAACAGAGAAAGAGAGGGAGAGAGAGAATACATGGGGTCTCAAAGCTTCAATAACACTATTGTTGTACAGGTTATCCTCGACACAGAAAGCACGACGTTGCAGTAACAGTACAGTAAAAGGGTTTAATCCCCGACATTGATTTTGACATGACACAGATTAAACAAGACACAAATTAAACAAGAAATTTTGTGGACAGATTCTAATAGAGGAAGTGAAATGATAAAAGATATACGAGAATGTTAAATTTTTAATATAGTTCTAGTATGAGAAACCACCTCCTCCCAAAAATAACCTTTATCTGCTGACAATATGGGCAAATGTAACGTTTGATTTGCTTCCGAGTCATTATAATAATTCAATATAGACTACCTATCAAACAGACCAGTGAAACTGGCTCAAACCCATTTCCACCCTTTTACTAGGTTTCCTACCATGACACTTTTAATTGCCCCAGGTCTTATGTGTTTGCAAGACCCAATTATCTATAATTTTAAGCCAACAATTGAATGGGTCTAGAACCTTAAATGAAACAAAAAATGCTATAATTATTGTAATTCAAACAATTAGAAGTGAAAGGGATCGCACAGACCTGAGCCCTTCATTTTATTCTTTCACAGGCACACCATTCAGCTGTTTAGACCAGTTACTGTCAAGTTTGTGAAGAAAATTATCACATCCTCACCACAAAATCATGTTCTCTCGACCCCAGTCCAACCACACTTTTAAGTTTTATTTCAGAACATTGATTTACTTGCTGTCCTCATAACCAACATCATCAACACATCACTAACTAGTGGCATTGTACCAGCATGTTTGTTTAGACCATCATTCGTCCACTGCTTAAGAGATTCAATCTAGACCCCAATAAACTGAAAAATTATGGCCCAGTGTCAAATTGACCTTTTGTTTCTAAAATCCTACAGAAAGTAGTTCTTTTTCAACTTAAGAGGAATATCTTATTTCTAACAATCTGACAAACTGTTCAGTCAGCACACAGTGAGAATCACAGCACAGAAACAGCTTTGCTGCGTGTCACACAAACTAATGATCTTCTCAGAGCTGACGATCAAGGCATGATTTCCATCATATGTTTGCTTGAGTTATCTGCAGCATTTGATACTTTAGATCATTCTATAGGCCTACTAATTAAAAGATTAAGAGTTACTTATGATATATCTGGAACTGTACTGGCTTAGTTTACATCTTATCTAACTGACAGATCTCAAGCTGTTGTTATAGAGAATAGATGGTCTCAAAAATTTGCTACGGTGTTCTCCAAGGCTCTGTTTTATGACCGATTTTATATACCTGTACCCAGCCTCTTGCAAAGATTTTCGCCGAATATAAAATGTACTATGACATGTATGTTGATGACAATTTTATAAATCTTCAACCCCAGACCAGGCTGATAATGTTATAGGGAATGTACAATCATGCATCGTGTCCGTCAAGGACTGAATGCAAATGAATAGAGCTAAGCTAAAACTGAATGATGACAAAAATAATGGCATGCTCCACTGAGACTGAGGGGCAAACTGAATTCTATGTCCCTGACGGCCATTTCGGAGGGTAACTCTGAAATCATTTTCTCTGACAAGGCTAGAAATCTAGGCGTTATTTTAGGTAAGACAGTACCTATGGAATATCGAATTAATCTGCTGATTAACATGCTATGCTAAACAGAGGAATAAGTCATTTAGTACCCGATTGGAATGATACTGCTATGAAAACAGCTCTTTCAGCTTTATGCTGTCGCATTTAGATTATTGCAACTCTTCTAACGGGGCTGAAGGACGATAAGCTTGTTTAACTTCAAAGGGTACAGAACAATGCAGCCCGCGTAGCCTTTAGAACCTCGAGGTACCACCACAGCACTCCTTTACTCAGGTCATTGCATTGGTTACCTATAAAAGCCAGGATTGGACACAAGGTGCCAGCTTTGTTTTCGCGTTCAGAAGTCTACCGCACCAGCTTATCTAGCAGATTTACTATGCCCCTATGCACCGTCCAAGAACTTGATCTTAGAGTTAACCACCTCTCTATTCCTAGTTTCCGTATGAAAAAGAAAAAAATTGGGGACAGGGCATTTTCATGTCATATGCAGGGTCTTTCAGATGCATTGCCTGTGTGCATTCGCAACTGTTCAAGCCTAAAGTCTTTCAGGCGACAAAAACATGCTTGTTCACCAAGCATCTGAGTAATGTTTTTAAGTTTTTCCCGGAAGATGGCTGTCAGTCATGTCTTGCAAACTTACGTTTGTGTTTTGGGTTGTATTATGTATTTGAGGATGTCTCGAATTATGTCTGTATACCATGTTATGAATATGCACGTATGTTGTTGCTTCTGTTTATTTTGAGGCTTATTTCTTGTGTGGCTATTCAACATTTTGGTTCTGTTAAGTTCTCCAAACCCTCCGAGGGTGAGGTGCTACATAAATGCCCTTTATTATTATTACTGTCGTCAGCTTTCTGCTATTTTCTGCCACAGTGCCATTGAATCAGTACCTAAGTACATTTGGAAATTTATTTTCTGCGAAATTAATGCATATTTATAAACTTCCTTTTCGTCAACGTTATGTAGATTCATTGGATTCAAGTTCAACTACCAGGTTATATATTTTGCACTGTTAGGTTTTTGATGCAGTCATGCAAAAAAAAAAAAGGGGGGGGAGGTCTAGATAGTGCGATGCAGAAATATCAGCCAGAGGGGAGAAACTGAACGAGAGAGAGACAGAGAGAGAGAGAGAGAGGGAAAGAGAGAGGGAGAGAGAGAGGAGGAGGAAGAAAGAAGGTAACAAAGCACAGTCATATAGTAGACTATATTGCGGGGTAGGCGCCAGTCCGTCTGTTACCCTCCACAAAACAGACTCGTAAATTCACTGCAAAATTCGTAAACTCTCAATGACAAAAAGAATCACTAGCGAAAACAAAATAAAGCCTTATTACTGTAATGTTTAATCTTTTAAATATATTAAACATAGGATTTTATTCATTTGCTGGATCAGAGATTAAACTGAAAATATTTGAGTGTGAGAAGACCAACAAACATACGGTGCAAACTTGGCCAACAATTGCAAATATGAGTTTTTAATGTATTTTGTCATAACCATAGATCTACGAGCTTCTGTTGTCTCCCCCAGCGCCCCCTAGACACGTCTGCCAGGCATAGACAGTATTTGACGCCTTGTTAAGCCTAGTGGCAAACTTCCATAATCTTCAACATGCTTCTAAACCTGTTATCAAATGAACTTGCTTTATCACTGCCTGCGCTACTGCACCTACTCACAGAGCCAACATTGCTAAGCCTATTGATTTTGTAGGTATCTTGGGTCTAATCCTCTCTTGTTCATTTTTAAAAAATGTGTTAAACAAACAAAACAAAACAAAACAAAAAACTAGGCATTCATATCAAAATTCTACATCAAATGAAAATATAAACTAAGAAAAGGTCAGAGAATAAAAATTCAGAACATGGAGAGAGGTGTATGCAATCGTCACCGGCAGATTATATCCACCATGGTCGAAATTTGATATTGGCTGAAGGCATTTCAAAACATTCACGGTATGCCAGACCTCTGTCTAAGGTCGTGTTAAGTGCCATAGCCTATGCCTGGCCTTCTACTCAGGTTTTTTTTTTTTTTTTCAATAAACGTAAACCCATTGTGGAATTAGGGTTGATTGCTTTGTTGTGTGGCACATTTCTTCTTCTTGCTCTTTCCACTTCTCTTTCTCACTCTTTCCATCCCATTCTCAGAATTGTCTCCCCAACTTGCTTTTGTCTTTTCTCCTTTGCCGTTCTCGTCAGCTCTGGTCAGACGAATAGGCCTGTTGCCGGTGCGAAGGATGTGAAACAGGTCCTCCACTGACCCCAAGAGCTTAATGTCTAAACGGGAAATGACATATATATCTGTACTTATCTGCTAAGCAAAGGATGCATGTAAAAATGTACTCTTTTGAGGAGCGTCTCCAAGAAAAACTAAAGTTTATCAAGACCTCACTTCCGTTTTTTTTTTTTGTTTTTTGTTTTTCACAGTTCACAAATTTGCTATTTTACACATGTCACTATCTAAAACTGTTTCACGATGATGGCAAAAACAAATTAAAACAAACAAACAAACAGAAAATAATAATAAACTAAGATCTAGGCCAAAATGCAGCTCACTCATGAGCATGACTAGATAACGATTTTACAAGAAAAAATAAATGTGCCAATAAAAGTTATGTGTTAATATAACTATAGGCTTAGAGCTATCACAAATCAAATGACGAGCTATAAACAGTTTTTGTCAACATCTTTAAAATGCTGGAAAAAGACGTGCTTTTGCCGGACTACTAATTTGTCGTGAATAAGTGTTGACATGCTCGTTAGGGCCTAGGCAGAGTAGACACGCTCATAATTCACACTACATCCACACCCGAGATAACCTCCATCAGGAGGTTGAAAGATGTATATATAGTATGTACTTCCACAGTCTATGTGGTTGAACAGTGAAACGAATGTTATGTGAAATCTCAAGCAGGGTGAGTTCTCAAGCCGTTCTCACTAGAACGTCTCGAAACTCACAACTGACACGGCTCATTTCCGTTCAAGAAGCCGTCACCTGAACAGTTGTCTGTGTTACTTGTTTGAGACTCACAATGCCTTACTGGCTCAAGAGAAGGAAAGCTTACAGATGAAGATATTGGATTCACAGCATTTTCAAAAGAAGACTAATGTATCGAGAATGCCACCACCTACTTGAAGTGCTGAAAGATACAAATGTCTGAGCTGCTTACGAATGACGCCAGCAACTTTTCATCTGTTGCTGGAGATGATACCGCCCTTTATTGAGAAACGGGGTCTCTGTTCATTGAAGTCAACGAATATTCGGTTGGAATATTCATTGCATGTTAAAGCTTGACGCTTTTCTATGGCCGCAGTCAATGTTTCATCCATGTTGATTTTCAGGAACAATAAGCACTCACTGGTATCACACTGAATTTCTAAAGAACAACACATGTGTCAACCAACCCCCCCCCCCCCCTGTCTTCATTGCGTCATCCTTCTCGGATGAACCGATGACGAAATTTTATGCAGCAGTAAAAATGTAATCACGGTCCGTCGGTGTGTGGAAGATGAGGAGACAACATGAACCTTGAAATGGTTTGTAGGCTGCACTCCGCTCGTTTATAACAGTTTTATAGAGTTTTTGTGCAACCGGCGAGAATGCAGTGAGAAGTTGTACGACATGTGAGTTCACTCTGTCTCGACCTTTAGATCTTAAGTTAACGGTCAACGTCCCTCAACTCTTTTCTGCAGGACCTCCGCTGTCTCTTACTTTAAACTAGTATGATATAAAGAGTCCATTAATGTCCCATAAATTTGATGCTGGATATATTTACTGAAGCATTTCTTTTTTCTTTTTTTTTCTAGCTGCTGCAGTTTTTCATGATCTTATTCTGTTCCTTTGTTTTCGTTTTCAAATCGGAAATGTCTGACCTAAATACTTAATGACCCCTTAACTCTCTCTGCAGCCTTCAAGTCCGGTTTATGTTTTTTTGTAGGTCATTGTCGCCCAAAGCCATGCACAGAGAACGGTCAAAAGGTTTTGTTCAGACTATCCGATAAATCGTGAACAAAACAGATGTCTGTCTTGTTCCCATTTATAGTTGCAATTACTGCGTCTCAATGACTTTAGATTTAGTCATTTCGAAATTGTCCTTTTTTATTTAGTTGAAATTTAATTGTTGCTGCTGTTGTTACATTTGCATTCTAACAGGACTTTACCAGCTGATTAAATTTTGAAATTTTCAGCTACGTGTATGACTAGATCCAGTATCAGCGAGTCTGTGGTTGTGTGCGACCGGGGAGGGGGAGGGGGAGAGAGAAGGATTATTAACATAATGATATAATACAGTGATTAAACGAGGGAGACCTGACGTTTAATCGTTTTGTGAGTTGCATGAGTATGAAGGGAAAAACCGAGAGAGAGCACGCATGCGTAGATGGTCAATTTTAACAAACATGCCCCCCCCCCCCAAAAAAAAAACCGGCCACAACAGTGAGGGTTGGGTGGGCGCTTTCTCCCTTCATACTCATGCAACTCACAAAACGATTAAACGTTAGGTCCCCCCTCGTTTAATCGCTGTATTTTGTTTCGTTACACTCGTATTCCGGGAAAACGCGAGAGATTTAAAGATGGCCATGTTACTTGTGCATTACATCATGGTCACAAAATTCCTGAAAAGGGTTTAAAAAGTATCCGTTCAATCATTCATCGTAAATAGAAATATAATAAGGAACAAAATGAATGTCCCACCCTATTTTTGGAGGGACAATATTGCCGAACACAACTCTCCTGAGTTTTCCTCCAAAACTTTGGAAAGGTCGAATCACTTCTCCAGCCCACTGAGGCCAATATAGTGTTCAAAGAACGTTTCTGAAAACTGCTGCACTAGTTGCAGCACTCCTTAGGGAATGTGGTTTGAACCGTTCCAGATCTATTTATGAGCAAATCATAATGTCTTGTATCCACCTGCCCAAGGTGTGTCTAGAAATGGGTTTGTGAGGATATTGAAAAAGTAGCAACAGTTGTTTATTATACTCCTTGGGAAGAGTTTTGGTTTTCTCCAAATATGCCTTTTAAGTGTAGCACAATACACAGGCTAGGATCATCTGTCTTTGAAAGCAGGGAGAATAAAATTGTCAGGTGGATATTTACTCACTTTTGATGTCTTAGTGAGATCTCCTATTGAAATTCTTGCTTCTGAATCAAAGAAAGTGATCTTGTCAACATGCAAATTTACTATAGCATTCTCTCTCCTCGCAGACAATAGGGTCAGCAAAAAAGCTACTTTCTGAGACAGTTGTTTCAACGAAAGGGAAAATGGGGGGTTCCAGTTTCTCAGAAAGTGCAAAGCCTTGTCAGGATGCCATGTCACTGAGTATCTGGGTAATGAAGGCCTTTTGTTAAAGATTCCTTTCATGAATCTTTTGATCAATTTGTCTTCACTCAGATCCACAGTTGAAGAATTGAGAGCTTGCACCGCACATTTTGCACAATTTATAGAACTATAGTTCAGACCTTTCTGAAAAAGTTTAGTAAGAAATTCTAAGACGCTTCCAACATCTGGTGAAAAAGGATCTCTCTGAACTTCATTACAAAACTGCATCCACTGTTTTACGTATGTCTTATATTGCTTTAAAGTTCCATTCCTCCAAGAAGACATTAGAATTTCCGTTATTTCCTTTGAAAATCCCGACTGTCTGAAGTTTTGCCTGATATTTTGCAAGCAATTAGTCCCATCCCAATGGGTGTATCTTCCCTTTGTCTCCTGGATGGATCAGCAATTTGGTTCTATGATGGAGAGGAAAAGGAACTTGTATTAAAATACTTACATGTATTAATTTTCGAAACCATGCTTGGGAAGTCCAAGATGGTACAATGATGCACACTTTTGCTTCGTCCATCTTTACTTTATTCAAAACCCTTCCAATTATGCTAAAGGGAGGGAAGCATTAGCCATAAAGCTGTTTCCATGAAGTGTGGAAAGCATCAATGAATAATGCTCCACGGTCAGGTTTCCAAGAGAAATTGGGTAAAACTGAAAATTCAGTCTAGAGGCAAATATGTCAACATCAAAGGGTCCGATTTTCCTATTTATCTGACAAAATATTGAGTGGTATAGTTTCCACTCTGTTTCTTTCCGAGATGAATCTCTGGATTCTCTGTCAGCAACAACATTGTGAATGCCTGGAATGTGAGATGCCATTAAAAAAGTGTTCCTATCAGCAGCCCAAATCCAAATTTCTCTTGTGATATCATTCACAGACTTTTTGCAACTTCCCCTTTTATTGATGCATGCAACTGCTGTAGCATTATCAGCAAAGACATGAATGTTGCCATTATGAAGGTTGTTACAGAAAGTTTTCAGCCCTAATTTGAAAGCTAGTAGTTCTAAGTAACTTATATGATTATCTTTCTCTTCACGACTCCAAACATCTGATTTATTGTCCTCAAAACTGACATGTCAAAAGACATGTAATTGAATCTCTTTGGAAATGTGTAAATATTTCCTACCCACCAATTAATGTCGTCACTAATAGTTTGTTCATTCAATTTGACAATTGCATCATAATTGCCTTTGTGCTTTGTCAACATTTCATTTTTAAAAATTTCCATCCTTTTAAAAAAGACTGGAGTTAGATAGTTACCTGGTTCTATTGCAACCAATTTCCCTATTAGCTGAGACAAAGCCCTCAGAGACACTTGTCGCTTGTGCAAAAGCTCCATGCACAGGTCTCTAATGTTTCCAGATTTCTTCAAAGTGGGTTTAACAACCATAACAGGAGTGTCTATGATAAAGCCTAAATATTCTAAACACCGTGTAGGTTGTATGACTGATTTGTCGTGATTCACAGTGAATCCCAGTTTCTCAAGTAAACTAAGGGTCTTGAAAACATTCTCTTGACAATCCTGTTCACTGGAGCTCATAAAGAAAATACATGTATCATCAAGATATCCCACATTTAAGTAACCAGTTGATCTCAAGTAAGAAAGTGGCACTCTCTAAATTTTTGTAAAAATTCGAGGGGCATCTTTGTAACCCTGGGGCAAAGAACAGCATTCAAAGAGTCTGCCATCAAAAAGAAACCTGAAGAATTTCCTTGAATTATTGTCCAACTCATCATCACTGAACTGCATCTAGCTTATCCAAGGGGTCTGTCTTTCCAGTCCATGGACTGCTAGTACAACCCAGTCCTACTTCAGATCTCTGACTTGCACAATCAGAACTACTTTTCCTCTTTGCGACTAAAAATGCTCTATGACCCTTTCTTCTGAGGTGGATCTAACTCATCCTCTTCATCCGAAGAGGTATTTGCTTCTTCCCAATTTCTCTTATTCCTCGATTTGACTGGAATTTCTGATGAAACTTGTTTGTACATGCCTCTCCAAGATTCTTCATTTGCGCCTCCATGCTATTATCCTCCTCAGCTTTAGTTAATCCTTTAGATATATTCACTGCCACTGGCCTTATTAACATGAGGCTCCTCCTAGCTAGTTTCAGATACATTTTTGATAAACTGAGACATGACAGTCTACTTCATTTCACGCTTGTCCCCTGGAACCATATCTACCAGCTCTTGTTGATCACAGCGGAGCCCCAATTCAACATCTAAGCCAAATTCTGGAGCTCCCCCTCTTACATTGTAACAGCGTGAAAGCTCTGAGGCTTTATGAACTCACTAGGCTAGATCTTTCCATTTTGCATTTCGGTTTCAACAGTGTGAAAGCTCTGTCTCTATATTTTGGTTTCGATCATGTCATATCGAAATAAGAAGAGAGAGTAGGTCTAGTTTAGCTCACGTTAATAACATCGGTGTGAAAGGTTTCCAGGCTTATTAACACACTAGCTCACATTCAGGGGTAAATCGTGTGAAAGCTCGAACGCTATTAACACAAATTCGGTGTGAAAGCTCTCCAAGCCTTATTAACACACTAGTCTAGAAGCTCACTGCTATAGTGCTATAGACAGACAAGGTGCTCACAAAAGAGCAATATTCACTGACAATGACTGCTGTCCAGTTGGATATAACTGTATCAATGGAATAACCTACCCAAATCCATGTCCACGAGAAACATTTCCATTGTAAAAAGACCAACTATTACCTCCACAAAGGTAGATCTAGATCTAGACTCTAGATCCACTAAACGCCTAGATCTAGACAGAATCTAGATCCAGAATTCAAAACTTTAGGCATAGCAATCTAGAGCAACAACAACAACACTTAGGACTATGTCTGGAAACTGGAAACACATTTCAATGAGGTATTTCGAGATCGGTCACATGACCGAGGCAACATCGCTCACATGTGGCTTTGTTTATATGATGTGACAGGACTGAAAGCTCATCATTGGTCAAGATCTGTCTGCCATGCGCAGACCAAGTAAACAAATCAGCGTGTGAGCGAAAATCCTCGGTCATATGATTTTTCTCGTAATACCTCATTGTAAAAATATGGAAGTTCAATAGTCTCAAAATAATGGTTTCATTAGGTTGATTCACTGTTCTGGAACTTAGAGGGTTAATAAGAAGAGGGACATGCAAGTGAATGAGTGACTGAGTGAGTAAGTGAGTTAGTCAGTCAGTCAGTCATTCCGTCAGTCAGTCAGTCAGTCAGTCAGCCAGTGAGAGAGTGTTAGGGACCGATGGTAGGTTAAGAGTAAATTAATTAAATGAAATTGCAATTAACAGTGAATTGTAGGCAGAAGCTGCTGCATTGTTAGTTTTTTTTTTTTTTTTAATAAATGTATGGACAAGGAAGAAAAACAGGATGCAGCTAAGGCAGAAATGAAAGAGGAAAGGAAGGACAGAATAAAGAAAGCACAGAGAGAATGAAGTAAGAAGGGAAATGAACATAAGGACGCAAAGACAAATTGAACGATTCGACCACTATTTACACTGCAATGAAATCCCTGTTTAGAGTACACACAGCCACACACAAGCGTATATTTTTTTTTTAAAGTCGTACTAAAATCGTGTAAAAGATGACATTTTCTGGTTCAAAGGGAAAAAAAGAAAACTATGACAGACTGAATTTATACGTTCCAATTTGATTTGTTAACCCTCTAGAACCCAGTGTCTCATTAACTGTACACAAAAAGGTGTAGAAAGAAGTGCTCTATAAGTTGATTCTGTTTGCCACTCGATCAAAGGTAAGGGCTCATTGTTTGTTGAATGTATCACTGTATAGATCAGTAGTCCCCAACCCTCGGGCCGCGGACCGGTACCGGTCGGTGGATTAATTGGTACTGGACCGCACAAGAAATATTTAATTATTTCCATTTTATTTACTATCTGAGTCTAACGATTTTCTATTATTCTTTTATTATTATGCTACTTGCCACACGAAAATCACGCGGACAGAAATCTACTTTTATTCAAGATATGAAATGTTTGAACACACGTACAGATAGACGTACAAACGTATACACACTTAGTACCCTTGTGAAAACATACACTCCGCCATGTTTACCTTGGTGGGGTGAACTATCTATTTCCCCCCCCCCCCCCCCCCTGG
>JBCAUA010570365.1:0-16411 GCA_038406235.1 Peronia verruculata
TACATACATACATACATACATACATACATACATACATACATACGTACATACATACATATCGAAATTCTTTATTTTCCGAAAACAATAATATTGTACAGACATAATAATTATTATTCGTCACATCATGTCTTAGCTGAAAATTATATATATTATTATGACATACATACATACATACACACATACATATATACATACAAAGCTATATACATAAACAGCCACCGACAGTCTAGTAGACATAGTGATAGACATACAGAGATAATAATAGTTTATATTCGACTAAGCAAAAACCTGGAAATCCCTGGCGGAGTGTTTGTACCCCTCTGCTAAAAATAGAACACTCACTGATGTTTGTTATCGCACCACCATGAAATCCGAGAACAATTGTCACCTGTCCATTGCATTTTTTTTTTTTTAATGTCTTTTTCTGTGTTAATGAGAGTGACCAGTTTGGAGATTTTGTACTCCCTTGCTAAAATTAGACGGGGATTTCCAGCCGTTCGCTTGGTCGGAACACAGAGAAAGACAGTCATAGAACGAAACTATTTGAAGAATTGAAGACACCACACTTTCACACACACTCACCCTAGCAGACACACACTACCTCTTGTCTCCCATTCTGTCTGTCTGTCTCTCTTTCTCATTCACTTTACATTATATAGTATATATAGGTACAATTATATAAACAGACATATATACACACAAACACATTAAGTTAAAAACCGATTGACAGAAAGTGGGAGGCATACAGACAGATAAACAGACAGTAAGACAGTCAAACAGATACACAAAGCAACAGATTCAAAGACGCTCTACAGATAAACTTATAGAACAACATACCCCATTGATTTCCTCATCGCAGTTGGGAAACAGGCCAAAGAAAACATTGGGCTCAAGTTCATAGTAAGTCGTTTCGCAGTCTGGCATTACCTGCAGATCCTTAGGTTTGAGGTTACGTAGACCACTGAGATCTATGGAATCCACGTTGTCGACGCTGTTCATAGACAGACAGTCAGACAAACAACGAATCAACTATTGAAACATTTCCTGTAGTTTCTGTATCAATCTATCAGATCTTTTTATTTTTGTTGTTGTTGTTTTATTTTACTTTTATCATTATAATTATTTTACATTTGCTTATTACTGTCAGATTACGTATCTTTCTCCCATTCTGTCATTTTTTTTTCTTTCCTTTTATTTCTTCTTTCCTTTTTTGCCTCTCTTTCTATCTTTTTCTTTCGATTCCTTTTTTTAATTTTTTTTATTTTCTTCCCTTTCACAAATCATATCAAGATTCAGGCACACACGCACTGACATTTGAAGGACATCTGAAATACATACGAGAAATGGTAAGTTATTAGGGCTATCAGAAAATACACATTTTCAAGATTCTCTTTTGCTTGAACGATTTTAATAATTGAAGTATGAAGTGAAATCTCTTTCAGCTGTTTTTTTTTGGACCAGCATTAATTTTGGGGCTTGTAATGTTACATACACTATGAGGAGCCGCTGTGGGGAACTAGTCTCACACGCTAATACAAGCGAGGTACTCATGTCGTCGCCCCAGAATTGAATTATCTTATCTGCAACATAAAACTGTTGCAGTTAGGGCAACTGAATTCTGGAGGCGAAGTTTTCAGTTATTTCCTGTGAGGACCTGCTTACAAACCATGTGTTACAATATTTACGAAGAAGCTGTTTTTATTCGATTAATAAAGAATGTTCTGTTTATAATGGGAGATCGTTGTGCTTAGTCCTATGACTTCTCTTTACCAGACAAAAGAGGGATTGAACATGTAGTGCCAAGAGGAAAAAAAATCACTTTTGCGCCAAATACTTGAAGAATACATCACAAAACGTTTGCAAAAAATTATGATGTAAAGAGAATGTTCTCTTCTTATTGTTGTACTTTTATCAAATTTTTTTTTTGGTGATCAGTCTTTCGAATGGGAGGCAGTAAAAGGATTTTTCCCTTTTTATACTTCTTGCTCAACACATCTTCAGTCTGGCAAAGGGAAGTAAAAAATGATCTCCCCGTGCACAAGTCCCTCTTTTTGGAAGGGTCAGACAGTCTGCGAAACGACCTCCCATTCTAATTACTCCTTCCCCCTTTCGTAAGTTTCATTGACCTGCTCTGTGCATTAGCCGTCTAGATGTGGTGTGAGTAAGTCGAAAATAGAAACTCTTTATATGTGGAAAGCGTGCTCTTCAAAATCATAGAAATGTGCATTCAAGCCGTAAATAAGACACAGCTTTACGGTACTGGTTTATAACCATTGTCAGATCACATCTCCCATTTAGCTATAATAAATGATTTACATCCGTCAAATGATATTAGACAATCTGTGAGCACGTCATTTCGGGAGGAAATAGGAGAAAAAAATATGAAAGGAAATAGCAATGCAGTGAACTTTTTGGGGAGCAAAATGCAAGAATAACATTTACGTTCCTCTCTCAGCCCAGTGGCATTACAAACAGTCAGAACTGTTCATTGAAGAAAATCTATAGAACTTAACATCTGTAAGTAGAAGATTAAGGACAAGAGAACATGTTGTGTATGAGAATGAGAAAAAAAAAACGAGAGTATACACGTGTGTGTGTGTGTCTGTGTGTCTGTGTGTGGGGGGGGGGGGGAGATTTTCATGATGATTTTTGTTTGTTTGTTTGTTTGTTTTTTTACTGGAAACAAACGCTCAGTTTCAGTTTTGTTAAGTTGGGCTATTGGCTGGGAATTCATATTAAAAGGAAGAAATGCTGTATAAAATATCGTTTCGCCCCACGTTCCCCACCACTTTACTGTGCTAAACCAGTGTTGTAATTTTCAATGTTTAAAGTTGAGTGGTGATGTTCTTGTACAATAATCATTTCTCTTCTTTCAATTCTTCTGTTTTGTCCAGTCTTCGCGTTGCTTATATAACATTTACATTTGCATGCAGCACCGCCACCTTCTGATCTTTTTTTTTTTTTTTTTTATAAAGCGCTGATTGTAGCTATTATTCCAAATATTATTTATAATTACTCATCCACCATCAACATGTTCTTGATTTAGTAATCTTTATTTGTTTTTATTTTGTTTTGTTTGGCTTTGTGTTGTTCTGCTAATAAAAACAACACCAACAACAATAGAAAAACAACAACCCCCCCCCTCCCCCCCCAAAAAAAAGGCAGTTGTCCTAGTAAATAAATTTTAAATATCACATATAATCACAAGTCCAAAGGAAAGACCGCCTCGGCCAAATTAATTTGGATGCCTCTATAATGGCAAATAGCAAACGGGAAATATCAACATCTTTTCTCTCTAAAATTTTCCTGTTAAAAAGAAGAGGAATAAGGCTAAGGAAGGCTTACAAACAAGCATCTATGGCACAGCTCTCAAAAAGTGGAGTGATTCAGGAACACAGAATATTCTGTTTGCTGAAAAAAAATTGAAAACATGATCTGCTTTTTTTTTTTTTTTCATGTGTAGAATTCATATGATTACTGTAGTTACCTGAACTTATTAGTGTTGGTGATGTTGTATCGGATCCTTCTGATGATTCCATTTGGCTCCTCAAAGAGTTCCGATACTTCTAGGGTTTGCACTTGATTTCCTACCACTTTCACACGTAGATGTGTCTTACTCTGTAAAAGATGTAATTAAACATTGTCCACATTCAGTTATAAATGACAGCACATACGCTGTTTTTAATGAATGATTTTCCTATGGGAAATCCTCCCGGGAGGCTCGGGGCACATAAGTAGGTCCGTTGTTCCCACTCGCAGGCGTTGAAAGCCCGACATCCTCGACATTCCAAGGGTGGCATACCTTCTTTTCGTCCTTGTTCCTGTCTTCTGTCCCGCTTTCCTTTTTAGAGGTATCTTACCGTGTTTGGCACAAAATAGCTGTGATCTTGCTGATGTGCCATTACACCTCAATCCAAACAAACTACATGCTAGTGGAAAAATATCATTTACATAGTTAGATATTGTTACAATTAGATTAATCTGAGTCTACCAAGTAAATGACATTTTCCTGATACCTCATGTAACCAATTACAACAATAAAATAACTTCAACCACTACTGAAATATTCAAGTTATCAAACAGCATAATAATTATTTGTTTCTGAAGGCGGGTGGAGGGGGGGGGGGCGGGGCTACTGTTGAGAGTGAAAATCCTGCATATTCCAAGCAAAAAATCTGTATATTGCCTGTGTTGAGATATGAGGAAAAATACTTTTCTTGAATTCCAAAACAGCCCTGTTACTATTAAGACAACCGCCATATTGGGAATAATTTATTATTATTTTTTTTTTATTTGCTTACCCTTTTTTATTTTAAAACCAAACTGAATAAAATTTGATGGAGTGCAAGTTGTCTCACATTTAATTTGTATTGATTAGATTTTTTTTATAAATCAACAGTCTTTTTTTTTTTTTTCTATCCGTGCACAGTCACGTCACTTTTAAAGGGTTACATTACCAGGGATACCTCGAACATGTTTGCTTTTATAAACATTCTGATCAGTACAAAAGTTATGTATTGTCCAAATAAATGTTTGGGTAAAAGTTCAGTTCCGGTTCTTCTAAAAATGAAGGACAAGTAGCAAAAAAAATCCCATATTGTACTTTAAAAAAACGCGTTTTTCTCCTTCGACAGCCCTTCTTTATTTTTTCCACGGAAGCAAACAGTTCATGTGATTAATAGTGTTATTAAAATGAAAATCATACTTCTTAATGCCCTATTAGTATGTTATCATAATTGATTTAATACAATTCTGAGAGTTAGAACGAAAAAAAACGAGAGAAAGTTAGCACAATAGTAATACAAAAATTCACTTGGCAGCTATTGTTACTGTATACTGATCCCCTGAAAATCGATTGCTCAACTTCTTTTAGTGCCCCTAAGGCCTGTCTTAATCTTTGCCAAGTTATCTCTAAGTTTGTTCTGTTTCTGTTTAGGCACGATTATGAGCACTCAAAGCTTGTAAACGATTGCTCGTGCAGAGAGAATGACAGAGTGACACCAACTAAGCTGTTCTGTCAGCCTAACCGACGTATGTGAAACACTTTGATATATTATACTAAACATTCCTTTGTGGTTCTTGACAAAAATAGGCACTAGACGTTTTAGATGTATTTGAGTTAAAGTAGTATGTGTTTTAAGGTACACACCAGAGGAAAATATATCAAACGATCTTAAAAGTTAGAATTTCTTTTTTTCACGAGGCCTACATTTTCACGAAGGCAGCCGCACTATATCAGCGAAAAGCTTACATAGTGCAAATCTCTCGCATCTCCTGGAAATTAGACTACTATGCTTTATTTTATTTTATTTCACTGTATTTTGTTCATTAGATTTTTTGGAATATGACAGCGAGTTTCGAAGTGGTAAAATTTCCAACGGGACTCAAGAATGCGATAGAGCTGAAGACTGACTAGATGTAGATCTAGGACAGACACTCAGGCTTAGGCACAGGATGATGATGAAGATGACACTGTCGCTTCTTCTAGACATGATATGAGAGGAGCCAACGATGAATGTATGTCAAAATTTATCGTTTTCAGCGGTCAAAAAGGTCTTTCCTGCCTCAGTAGAGGATCCAAGACATAACCTGACACATCAGAGGGGAAGGCCGTTTATTTACAGTTTCATACAGTTTTACTTCTCCTGACAGGACATAATTCATTATGACAAAATATGATGTGTCATCTCTCAACAATACAAACATTACAAAACAACAGTTGACAACTTTGGTATAAAATAACACAAATGACCGATTTTCACTGAGCCATTTGATCGGTTTACAAAAGAAAATATATAAAGGGATCAACTTTTTGGACTTACTGAGCACAGGGCCGGAACATTGGCTGGGATGAACAATATCTGGAAATAGCTAGGAGCTGGTTGTCCATCTTTCTCAGCTTCTTCAATTTGCAATTGATTAGTGAACTCCTGGCTGATGACGTCAAAGAAGTCGACCATCCTGAAAGATATATCTGTAACAATATTGCCAGTTTTTGATAATGACTTATTCATATTCTACATAAAGCTTTTGAAGCCACAGACCACAGGCAAAACATAGACAGTCTTCCTTCATATGTCTCAATAACCGCAATGAGCTAATTGATCTACATCTGTGATCTTATAAAAGATTGAATGATCTTCTTAAGAAAACGTTCTATTAGATTGTCAGATTTCTTTAGTCTCCATTTTACACTAACACACACTATAAGTTCTTTTCCAGCATGTCACAGTGGTATGAAGGTCCATTGTACAAATTTCTCATTTTGTTTCAGATGAAAAAAAAAATTTATTTCACATTTTTAAAAAAATATCCAACTAAAGAAACACATTTAAAACCTCGCGTTCAGGAATATTGTTTAAAAGGAGTTTAATACTAAATTTGAAAGAAGAAAAGTCAAAGTCACAAGTCATAATAATATAAGGAGGGGAGAGGTGTGTGTGTATGGGGGTGGGGGTGTCCTAATTATTTTTTATTTGCCACAAATATACGGTTTTAACATTTTCCATCGAATTCGGCATGACTAAGTTAGAGGAAAACAGTGGCAAAATCGACTTTCTCGAGCAGTTGTTATGGCATCGCCACGCTCTTAATATGTTTGCCTCTCTAATAAAAGAGCTAACTTTCAAATCTACCTCCCGCCAAATTTCACTTAATTAACCTTGGTGAACATATTGATGGGCATAAAATCTAAACCTTGCTTATTTTTTGCGATTGCTATGTAAAGGAAAATTAATTTTCTAGAATTTTTTTTTTTAAATGTGCCATGTAGTGAAATTTCAAGTGTCTCTGTTTGCCCACACTAAAAAAAAAAAAAACAATTATTCTCGAATACTTATGAACCGAAAAAAGCTCCTATATGTATGTCTTCTGGTCTAGTTATGGAAGGGATTTATGCCAATCTGGTTAAGATAGGTTTAGAAACAAGAATGACGATAGCAGAATTGTGATAAGAAACCGGACCTTAAGAAAAACCGTTTAAAGTTGTTTTTGTTTTGTTTTCTATTCCTTTGTTTTGTTTTTTGTTTTTTTTTCCAGGAAAACAAATTGACATTGAAAGATTTTTAATTCAGCTTGGAGCCCCAGAATAGATACTTTTCATAATAGTCCACTCTCAATGACATCTGATCCTTCGTTGCATTTTCTTGCCTATCTGGTCATGTTTTTTCTCGAATTTTGCTCCCTACCAGACATCGGTATAAGTACCTCCACAGAGTCACCTCCCCGTTCTGGAGGGACTATAAATGATCTCCATATTATCGTTCTCTGTCAAACCCAAGAATGTCTTGACCTTTGCTACAAGAGATATTACAATCTTGACCTTTACTACAAGAGATATTACAAACTGTAAGCACCAAAATTAAAAGGCAGTTTTACTATAATAGGCTGTGGAAGCTAAATTTAGAGCGTGTAATGAAAGCTTACTCAGATAATTCTACGAGATTTTTTTTTTTTTTCGCCTCAGGCTGGTCATCCGATATCCGTTCCTGGCTCTGGGACTTAGGATAATTCTAGAACAAGTCATTATCAAATTTGGCATACCTTTGCCTGTATCTGATCAAATAGTGATGCTCTAAAACTCGATAAATCAGCCGGTTGGAGCAAAGTCTTGTTTGACAATAGGCCGGGATATTCATTGAACGAACATTGGTCAAACATGTTAGACGAGATATATCTACTTAATTAATACCATTTTTCTATTCAGGAAGGGCGTGGCCCTTAATATTGAGGGCAAAAAACCGAAGATCACATGGCTGTGTTGAGCAAAAACTGTGTTTTATGAATGCCCCCCTTCCCTCTTCCGTACAAAGGGGAATAAAGCAAATTAATGTAGGAGGAAGGGTGGAAACTCACTGTGTGCTGATGTTGTAGATGTTGTAGATATGAGAACCGCCATCAACAGCATCATGACAATGCGTGTACATCTGAAACTGCCCATGTTTCAGTCCGTCACATCCTCGGCTACCTCTTCGACTAGGATGAAGATCTCAAAACTCACAACAGCAATGCTGAAGTCAGTTTGTGGAAGAAAAGCCAAGTCTGTTTACGCCTATCTACCTCCAGTGGGGCGGTTATCTCGAGGAGGGCCAGGTTCTTATATAGCTAAGAGATGTTTTTCTACATGTGCAATTCCTGTCTTGTTTAAAATAAATTAGCATTCATAAGGATTTGGCAAATAGGAAGGAAGGCGTTTAATGAAGTGTGAGCCTCGTATCATGTATCCGATCTCCATAAGTAAAATCGAGGCCAAGAGAAATAATGCAGGAGTAGCTACAAAATGTTATCGTCGTTCCTTAAGGGGGGGGGTGTTTCTGGAAATGTGGCTTTTTCCCCCCCCCCCCCCCCAATGCAATTTTGCGCTTTTGTTTTCTCTTAAAAGTTCTGCCTTTCCTGCGTCTAAAAATGGTATGACAAAGTAGTTAAGTCAAATCTAACCTGTTTGACCAATCGTCATTCAACGGTAGACCTAGCATATTGTCAGTCAGGATTTGACTCCACCTGGCTGCTACAAGAGGCCGAAGATCATTGTGATTTGATTATATACAAGCAAAGGGCGCAAAAACCACTTGAATAACATTTATCTTAGCAATATCACCAGTTCCAGTGCCAGGGATGGACACTGGTTGACCACTATAACGCGAGAACAACTGCTGATCATGTAAATTATCAATATAAGTGTTCGAAAATGAATTTCCTCGTCCTATAAATAGCTCAATATTGCTTTCTTTCTGCTACTAACAGCTCATTTTGTCGACTATTTGTCATAGTAAAGGTCAAAACACTCTTAGATTGCTCTCAAAAATGATATGAGGGACACACAGAGGCCCTCAAGAACCCGAAAGCGGTTATTATAAAGATTGGGGATAGGGAGCAAAATACGAGAAAAAATACGCCCAGAGACAAAAAAAAAAAAAAAAACGGCAGCAAGAGACCCAGAAGTCATGAAAAGAGGGCTAGTATGTAAGAAATGGCTGTTTCGAGGCTGAAAGCCGAACACAAAACTCTTTCTGTCAATTCTTCCCCAAAAACAAAAAACAACAAAAAAATTTAAACGCGTTTTTCTCAAAAGCCCGGTTTTTTGACATTTTTTTTTTTTTTAATCTCCTTTTTTGTTTCGAAACCGATTAAAACCAAATTTGGTATGCATCATTGTCACCATAAAACCCAAAAAGCTACATATGCGCGTTAAATATGGTCGGCACGTAATAGAAAAAATTGGGTTTTTAGTTTGAAAAAAATGGCGAAATTTTAAATTTTCGCTATATGGCATTTTCAAAATTTTATAGAAATCTTTGTATGGCATGGAAACGACTAAAAATGTGTAAATTTTAAGATGTTAAACAGTATATTCTCTATGTTTTCGCACGTTTCGTTGCAATTTGGCGGAGGAGACAGATTTTAAAATCAGTCAATTTAGGGAGGCCAAAATCCAAGATGGCGGCACTGCCATGGCAAGGGTATGAAAAAGTCGATTTTTTTTCCATTGTTTTCCTCTAATTTGAAATGCTGAATTCGATGGAAAAGGTTAAAATAACTTAACTTTAATAATTTAAAAAAAAAAAAAAAATCACCTCCAGGACGCCCCCCCCCCCATTAATCAATGGGTAGGTAACTCTGAATGCTTACGCTATTTCGAAATAGTGAAAGACAATTTTTATATTTGAAACGTTATTTATACATTATTTATTATAATGTATAAATAATAAATAAATAATTTGGTCACACATATTTATACATATAAGGTTGCGAAGTTTACAATACATCATAGCAGTAATAACAGACAACGCGTTTATGAGTTATAAGGATTGTAGTATTTGACCTAACAAACTACATTAGATGGGGGACAGTTTACCTTGGGGACAAGATGTAGCTGCAGAATACAGCACCTGAAGTTTAGGAGGCGCTGGTGGATGGCAACTTTGTTGTGAAGGAAACCCCATTACACTTCAACAAAGTCTCCCGTAATTTGGCTTTGGAGCACATGAAGGGAACTGAAAAAAAAAAAAAAAAGAAAAACATTGCTGGGGGACTGATGTGCGTTGACTAAAGGGATTCAGCAAGAATCAGATCATGCCTCACGTCGGGTCCAGAATAAGGCTTTCGGAGAACATGACACAGATGATGTGGATAAGAGTACTGAGGGAACATCACAAAGGAGTAGGATCTGAAAGGATGAAAAGTGAGGTGCTGTTTTGGCCATGCATGTGGCAGGCAGATAGAGCCAGACCTAGTTGACAGAAGACTAGTCCCACCGTTGAATGACCATGTGTCAAACACGTAAGAATGGACATCGATCTTTTGATAATATTTCGTATTCAGAAATGGCAGGGCTTTTAAGAGAAAACAAGAGCACAAAATGGCTTTCCTTTTTTTTTTTTTTAACAAAATCCATATTTCAGGACTCCCCCCCCCCCCCCTTGGAAATCAATAGACTTTTGCTGAGCTAGAGAATAGATATTCTCTGAGAAGAAATTTGCGTCACGCAATGAGAATGTCTCGCATGTCTTCAATGAGGTTTTCATTACAGTCGAACTTATTTCTTCCAAGGTAGCGTCTCAGGGACCCAAAAAAGGTGGTAATCTGATGGAGCCATGCCGGACCTATGAGTTGGATGTGGTAAATTCTTCCATCCATAGTAATACAGCCAGTCTCTTATCAATTTAGCATTGTGGGGTGTCATGTTGAAGAATAACATCCTTGCTCAGAAGTCCCGGTCTCATGCGTCGTACAGCTTTTCTCAGTCGATCAAGTGTTTCATAAGAACGAGCAGCATTAATGCATTGTCCATGAAGCAAAATGTCTAACAGGATGACACATTTAGCATCCCAAACACGGTAGCGATACGTTTTCCTGCCGAACGCTTTGAACTTTTTTGTGGGCGTAGATGACGGATACTTCCTGGTAGTGGAATCCCGTTTTGTTTCTGGTTTTGCATGATTCGCCCACGTCTCATCACTAGTAATCAAGTGTTCCAGAAATCCTTCATGATTTCCCTGGAAATCCCCACCAGCTCCCATTTACGCTGAAGGATTCTCACCACCATCACCACCACCACCACTTTATCTGTACCGATCCAGAAACACTGGCTTGCTGCGGGTTAGGATCCTCTATCACCTGTTTTCTTCTGATGACCCAAATCCACATAGATAATTTAATGAGAAATGCTCCTTGAATTTCAAGAACTGGAGCAATATCTCATAATTTTAATCGCATATTTTCTCGAATGAGCTCATCAATGCGAGCAACGTTTTGTGCCTGTCTTGAAAATAATGGGCATCTAGAATGAGAGCCGTCTTCCAAGCTGGTACGGCTTGCCTTGAATAAAGTACACCAATGTATTCTTGACTTTTGATCATTTCATTCTAGCCATATGCAGTAAAACTTTCACAGTTGATTTCGATAGGGTTGTTTTGATGCAGTTCTGAAGGAATGAAATGATGCAAAAGGTTGTTTTCTAACCTTATGGAAAGTTATAATTGAAAGGTTGAGGAAATAATCAAACACTGGTGAAAATGTCGTTTTGTCACTGCCCGGTAGAACAGAGGCAGAAGTGGCATACGAAGAGGGGGTAGGGACATTTTCACCATCTCTATGCCAAATCTATTGAGCTGTTCAGACTTTTATCTGAAAACATAACAAAAATCTGCTGTATTGCGCGACTTGCATCTATTTTTATTTATTTATTTATTTTTTGACATGTTTTTGACTTTTTCCGCATTTTTGTTGCATTTTATTGGCATTTTTTTTCTTTGAAAATGGTATTTTTCTCGGATCAAAGAAAAGGTTTGTTATCCATGGTCACTTCATGCTTTCTTTACACCTTTTAACCTCTTGCGTGTGGTTATCTCACAGTGCGGTCACTTTATAAGGATCGGGATTATTACTAGACATTAGTCCACTGTATAATTGTGATCTCTAGTCTCAAAAAAGGGGGGAAGGGGAGATTATCACAATCAAATTACACCAGGACCAATACATAGTTGAAACCTGGAAAAAGCATTATGTTCTCGCTATTATCAACTTACAAATTACATTAAAGTAGCGGGACAATAAAATTTATATACCTGTTCATGTATCTGTCATTCGAAAAAAATACCATTCTCTAAGCCACAAAAATGAAAAAAACAAAAAAACTCATACAACTCACGAATTACAACATATTTTTATAAAGTTTTCAGATAATAGTCTGCACAGTCCATTAGCGAGCATATATTAACATTGTTCTAATTACAGGTACTAAGTTAGTAATTAACCTAAATACTTTAAAAAGAAAAAGACGCTTCTAACATGGATAATCGCCAGATCTTCGCTCTGTACACCTGAAACGTTTTTTCTTCTTTAATTGTCGCTACTTGTATTTTTTCTTAACAATTCAGCGCCTAACAGTGAACACGTCTACAGATGATCTGTGTACACCTACATGATAGTAGTACCAAGATAACTGAATCCTAGTGAACTAGTACCGTAGTAGTAGTGATATCATACATGTACAAGTAATTGCTTTGATTGTGACAGACTGTTGTACTGTGGTATTGTTTATTTGATTGTTTACATATATATTTTTTAACTTACACAAAACATTTGTTGTACTCAAAGACGTGTCTTAGCTGTAGGCTCCAACAACAACTTCAGATCGAGTCTCCTTAATTCGACTTCTAGTTTTAACAAGAGGGGCAGTAATTAATTGAATGGCATATGACGAACTATTTAATTTTTTTTTTTTTTTTCTAAACAGAATTATTTGTCTTTGTAAAGAAATCAGGTTCCAATATTTCACTTTATCTTAAATCCAAGCCCAATCGTTTAACTGGATGGAAAGCATAAGTGAGGTAAAGAAAAGTAGACGCAGAATGGTGTTATAGTGTTACCTCCTAAAAAAACTGTAGGCCTATACATAAGTTTTAGCCCTGAAAAGAACCGTTGATGGGTAGGTTTTAACCCTGAAAAGAACTATTTAGTCATGAAAGGAACTGTTGAGTAAGTTTTGGTCCTGAAAAGGGCTGTTAATAATGTTTTGACTCTGAAATCGGTTAGAAGATGTCATCATATAGTCTGTGAGGGTGTCTATATATAAATATAAAACGACCGCAAACGAAAAAAAAAAAACAAACAAACGAGCACGATGTAGACTCTGGCCTATCCCGTTACGTTGCTACTAGACGCAAGACAGTGGTCATCATAACACAGGCGCAACGTCATATTATTATTACAGTGTAACGACACACTTTTTAATACATGTACTTGTAGTAGTACATCAGCGTGTATACCTGTTACTGACTGATTACTGAGAAATTTTTTTTCTCTTTTAAACCATGTGTCTATCCTGTGGGTTCAAAAAGGTTCAGTACTTAAGGTCCACTTATCCTCATTGCTGCAGACTCACTGGTTAGAATGACACTAACGTCACTGCGCCTATGCACCCTCTTCAGTGAGTTAGATATGGTAATCAACAAAATCAGTACTTAAGAAAAGATTTACAAGTGATGGGTGTTTCTGTCGGGACAAACCCATCAAAAACAATATACATGTATCTGATGTACAATTGAAGTCGATTACTCAGCCATTCCATTCAAACCAAAAGGGCTCTGTTTTCATATATTCATCTCATGACTGTCACTCTAGTATGTCCACTCTTTAGAGGATGAGAAGATGTTATATTGCTAGGAAAGGAAAAGGGGTGCTTACCCTCGCTGATTCTTTGCTCATCACTGTTATCGCCCGTGTTGCTGTTATTCCCTGTTGTAAAACTTTTCAATGTTTGGTACACTTTAATTCATGTTACAAAGCATTCTATCATTCTCTTTCAAAGCCCCTTCTTTTCATTGACTTTCTCTTTACCCAACAGAGATGGGAATACACGTACGCGCACAAAGTGAAGGCATTCAAGAAAAGCAGGCATAAAGGAGAAAATATGAAAGTATGAAACACTTAGAAATTTATGCTCCAGAACAAACGCAGCAATATTCACCTTTGAAGCTCGGGACTTGAAAAAAAAAAAAAAAAGCAAAATTACTATGATGAATATATCATAGGTAGTAGGATCATTTTCTTATGCTCAGGCATTTGACAAATAATCTATCGAATTTATTCACTATCTAAGATTTGGAAGTGATCGTTGACGTTCTCGAGTGTTGGTTAACACATGTGTAACTTGGAATCATCTTTGGGACCAGAATAAGATGAAAGCTCATCTCGTAAGATGAACAGTGTGATATCAAATTCAGTTCGTTCAGAACCATTGTGGGTCTACCATGTAAAATAATAAATTTGAAAAGGAAGTGCAAGCTCCAGTTTAAAGTGACCACTTGACTAGACCTAGAACTGTTAAATTACGGAGGATTTCTTTCAGTGAATGCTGCGATTTTTTTAATTTTTTTTTTTTTTTATATATATTCAAAAGTAGGTCTATCATTTGTTTATTTGTTTTATTGGTTTGTGTTTGAGATCTTGAGTCAATGTCAAGCACCAAAAACATGGATAGGTTTCATTTGGGCTAGAGAGTCCATAAACTTTACCCAAAAAATCATAATCACAGTCTTTGTCGGCAACATCAGTGTCAATATTAATTCGATAGAACAATAAATCATTCTTATAGGTCTGAAAAGGAATACATTGCTGTCTGCATCTCTTTAGTTTTACACACGTGGTACTGCAAGTCTGACAAGAGTTTATTTAGATCAGTTGTATGGACTTCACTTGATTGGTGCATGATAAACTGCAGCAAAAAAGATAAACAGAATAAGACCATTACACATAATCTTACAATAAATCCATAAAAATGAATTAAAAAAAAAAAAAAAGACCTCTTGTGGCACTTACAAGTGCAGTTTCCCAAGAAAGTAATACGAGTAAAAACTCATCTGTTATGAATATCAATTTTTAAATATGAATTTTTAGAAAATTCAAAACTGAAAGGAAAGATGTTATTTACAAGAGGTTTTCAGGCACTTACAAATTTGTGATCTTATAACGTAGAGGAAAATTAACAATTATGGGTTAGAGAGCAGAGACGTAGCTTTTATTTGATACCTTGAACTGGGGGTATACAACGTTTGAAACCGGAGAACTAGGGTAATAAACCTGATCAAAATTGAAGAAAATTACTAGTCTAGTGACACTGGCGGGGAAGGCCGTGACCACCCACCGTGACCAGCGGTACCGCCCGGTCCAGTGCACTTAGCGGTCACCTCTGGGGTCAAACTAAGTGATCCACCTTGAAGAGAAAAGGGGCAGCCGTGCTAAGTAAGATTAAACGTAAAAAGAAAATCGGTAAGTTAGATGAAACGTCAAACTAAACTGAGAAATTTTGGTTAAAATATTGACTTATATTGTGTGAGGTAACATCATAGCTATTATCTTTGGATTACGTGTTCTGTTGTGCAGGTAAAATAAATAAAGGATGTATATATATGTTTTCCTTCAAATCATTGAAATACAGAAAACGTGACTTCTGTAAAGGCCTGCCTTTATATAGCTTGTTTCAGCTACGATTTCCGTCACGTAGGAATCTGCTGGTTGTTTTTGAATACCGCTGTTTTCTGTTTTTCTCTTATTGGTCACATGCGAGCATAAAGCTGTCCAGAAGCTGGAGCGATATGCACGATCTTCTCAGAATAATGCCCTAAGAGGCGGTTCGTAATCTTCATCAAAATTAAAATTACTACACATGTATTATTACTTCTATTTATTTATTTTTAGAAATTTAAAAAAAAAAGTATTTTTATTTATTTGTTTATTTCTGCAGGACCAAAATATCAATAGCTCTAATTCTGAAAGGGGAACAAAAAATGAAGGATTAAGCTTTAGACATAAAACACGCAGTTCCGACACTTTCCTCAAAATAAGTTACATAAAAATAAAAACACATTGCATGTTGTAAAATGTGCATGTTTTCAAGACCACATGAGAACGGGGCTTATCACAGTGACGTTGATAATAGTAATTTGCCCCCAAAGGTTATTTATACATGTAGGCCTACTTTCTTTGTTTTTTTACCGGTGCTTTTACTTCTGGTGCTTCTATCTTTGTTTTTTCAATGGATACTTTTGTTTTGTACTCTATTTATTTCCGAAAATGGATACGCTTTGTTTTGTTTTTGCGTGTTTTTTTTTTTTTCCACATAGCTTATGATTTCTTTCTAAGTACATCCTCATTTGCAGTTAAGTGAAATATATATATATTTTCCAGAAAGTACATGTATTTTTCTCTTCACCATATTCAGTTCTTCCATTTCCTCTCTCCAAAGAATGAGGATTATATGGACCTGTATTATCATGGCCTCTTGTCTCCGTAAGTAATGTACATTTTTATATCCAACCATTGTTTCTTTCGTTCTCCTCTATCTATCTATCTATCTATCTATCTATCTATCTATCTATCTATCTATCTATCTATCTATCTATCTATCTAT
>JBCAUA010570474.1:0-16410 GCA_038406235.1 Peronia verruculata
CTGTCTGTCTGTCTGTCTGTCTTTCTATCTATCTATCTATCTATCTATCTATCTATTTATCTATCTATCTATCTATCTATCTATCTATGTCTATGTTTGTCCGCTATGTTTGTCCGTCTGTCTGCTTGTCTGTCTATCTCGCTATGTAATTACCATACATGTGAAATGGCAATAAAGGATATTTTTTACGGCAATCAGTCACATTATCTGTCAAAGGTAATTTGACACCTGAAGACACAATACGCGCAGTAGCTGGATCTATTCGTGTGAGAGCCCGACACGTCTGTCCCAGCTCTAATGATGTCGGCGCGAGGTGCCGAGATTCCCGCCATACGATATCGACACTTGATCAGGTAGCCTAGGCCTCAAGCTTTGGCCATGCCTACAACATAAGTCACGTGCATGGCAACAGATGGTGACGAGCTGGAAGCCTCGCCTCGTTCTGAATCTCTCAGTACTCACGTGATGGTAATGGGCGCCTCATTTGTAAGCCTGTGCATGACCGATCATGACAACCGGTTAAACCGATCATGGACTCATGAATGGTTAACCGGTTATAATGACCGGTGACCGGTTGCGTTGCGGTCATGATCAACCATGAAGTTATGTTAAAGCAGTCATCAGTTAGCTACACCGGTGTCTTTGATCTCAGACAAATTCTGTCCGTCAGCAACACGCGTTCGTCCCAATGTCACCCTTCTCATACCCCTCCCTCTGTGTATGAGAGTTTTATTATTATGATTATTAAAGATTTAAAAAAAGAAGAAAAAAAAACTGCGGTGAGTTTTACTCAGTATTTAACACAAGAAGTGCCAACAGGGCGATCTGCAGGTTTCGTGTGTGAGAAAGTTAAGAATCCAACGGTCTCGGATAATGACAAATTTACCTGTCATTTAGATATTCCGTTTCTTATTGTATGCTATATGCACATTAAAGAATCTTAACTTGGCAGTTAAAAGTCGGATGAAGAACAGACATAGACATTTCTGTCAGGGCAAGATTCCCCAAAACGCCAAATTTCGACCCAAAAATCTCTTCTGATCAAACTGGGACACGCCCTTGAAAGTCAAGATACTCCTCCTTTCTGGACCGAGAGGCTGCAATATATTGCAATAAACAAAGATGCCGGTGCGGATTTGTCTGTTTGTTTGTTTGTTCGTTCGTTTGCTTGTTTGTGTAAAGGTTTAATGGCACATCAGCACGATCACGGCTATTTTGTACCACACATGGTCAGATACGTTTACACGTCAAAAAGCTGATCAAGTAGAGAGGGAAGAGAGCGGGACAGAAGACAGGAGCCGGGAGAAAGAACAGATGTCTCCCCTGGAACGTTGAAAATGGCAATCATATGTAAAGAGAAGAAAAACAATTATGAGTATTTTTATGTGGGCGTATATTTTCTTAATGCATACGGTAGGTGGTGTCCTTTGAAGCGATGACTGACGTAGATTGCAGACGACGTAAGCAAATACCGCACGCATGACTGCATTGTCTACCCCGAGCAGGATTCAAGTGCGTTGAAAACTTTTCTTTCTTTCTTTCTTTTTCCTTCTTTCTTTCTTCCTTCCTTTCTTTCTTTCTTTCTTTTTTTTCTTTCTCTTTCTTCCTTCCTTTGTTTCTTTTTCCTTCTTTCTTTCTTCCTTCCTTTCTTTCTTACCTTCTTTCTTTCGTTCTTTCTTTCTTCCTTTCTTTTTCTCTTTGTTTCTCTCTTTCTTTTCTTCCTTTCTTTTCGTTCTTGCTTTCTTTTTTCTCCTTTCCTTTCTTCTCTCTTTCTTTGTTTCTCTCTTTTTCCTTCCTTTCCTTCTTTGTTTCTCTCTCTTTCTTTTCTTTCTTTCTTTTGTTCTTTCTTACCTTCTGTCTTTCTTTCTTTATCTATTTATTCTGTCGTTCTTTCTTTCTTTAGTTTTTTTTTTTTTTTTCATTTCTCTGTTTGCCCATTCATACTATCGGTTTTATTATTCACTGTGGATGAACATCAGTAAGTTCTCTCCCTCCCTGAATGTGATCACACCTTTACTATATGCTGTAATTAGCAAAGCCAGAATGTCGAAGGGACAAGAAGAACAATCACGAGCTTGACCATGCGTGTCTTTTGAAAAAAAAAAAAAAATGTTTTTTGCTTCAGTGCTTTCAGACCATCCAAAGTTGCCACGTGGCCCAGCGTCTCGCGCTAGAAAGAAATTCAGAACGTAGGCCACCAGTCCCATCACATGGAAAATGTTGACGTGGACCTGTATTTGAATAGATTTCATTGTGCTAGTTATTATTATTATTATTATTATTATTATTATTATCTAATTTCTTTTGTCCAGCCAGACAATTCTCTCTTCCAGCACTAGTAACAAAACAACAACAAACAAACAAAGAAACAAAAGCCTAAGTTTGGCTATAATGTTGTAGACAGACCTACACTACTGAAAACAATTTTTAAAAAAAGGAAATTACAATATTTTGGTCACATAAAACGACACCACACAATCTGTAAGGATATACTGGCAGGGAAGATCGAGGGAAAACGAGCGAGAGGAAGACAGCGAAGAATGTGGAGGGATGACATCAAGGACTGGACGAATCTGTCTATGGAGGAATGCGCTAGAAAAGTGGAGGACAGAGAGAGATGGCGAGTCATTTCACGTCAACCTCGAAAGAAATAACACAGAGACAGACAGACTACTAGGCAACTAAGCCCATGATAGCATAGGGATACATTTTCTTTTTTGTGTTTCACTGATCTGTGGACGGCGACATCGTCGCTTCATGATGTATAAACATAATAGATTGCAAAGCGCTTAGAGCCTGGAATTACGGGGATAAGCGCTATATAATACAGTACTCTCTATTATTATTATTATTATTGAATAGGACGGAAATGTCACATTTTTCTACATTTTTTTTTTTTTTTTTTATTACAAGCAAGTCTCGCTCACAATTTTGGCAAAATATCAGCTTATTTAAATATATAACTAAAATATGAAGAATTATTTTAAACAAGAAGAATTAAAAAAAAAAAAAATTCATATATGCTTATGATGTTGGTTTAGTAGGCCTATGTTGGTTATTTTATGTTTTCTTTCTTTCTTTCTTTCTTTCTTTCTTTTTTTTTTTTTCAGAATTTTGGGAGTAAAAGCTTGAACCAAACAGACAAAGGGGATATATTTGCAAGGAGTATTCACACCATATTGTGTACTGTAGATTTAGGACGGAAACTAATACAATTGCTTAAGAAAATATTCATTTACGAGACGGACTAATCTCCCAGCAAAATTATGTTGGTCTTACTGTGTAACATAAATCAAAGTTCAGATGTTGACTGCTTGATCTCAGGGTCACAGGTTGAGTTCTGCAGGGACATCGTGTCATGTGCTAGACCTACAGCATTCGTTTTTTTTTTTTTGTTGTTGTTGTTGTTGTTGTTGGTGTGGCCAAGGTGAGACGGGGAGGAGGTGGCGGTAGATAAAAGGAGATCCTATTACAAGAGAGCCCACAGCTGGTAGCGATAAATACTGCAGAAAATGATGTTAGGGGACAGACGAGGTATGTATTCATGGCCCACCAACTGAAGAGAGGGATCAAAAATATAATTAGCTCTGGCCACAAGTAGACAATTGATCATTTCATTCCTGCTGATCTCGACAACAGCTGGGACATTAAAGAGGAATTGGCGGCCATTTGGCACGGAGACAGCAATTAACCCTAACAATAACACGGGAACAATCTGCTAGAAAAGAAAAAAAAAACTCAACCATTATCAGCTCACTTATATTACATATGTTGACTATCTAGTGACAAGAGAGATGTTCTCTGGTATTGCGTTCATGCCGTGGTATTGTTTCAAGAACATGAACACGTATTATAATATTAATACGTTGAATACCACTCTAAAAGTAAGAATATTCTTGTAGTTTCTTCTGATAATTTTAGGATCAAATTACGGTTTTGGTGAGTTTTATTTTTGAGTGAGGCTCAACAGAGCAAACTATGTTTTAAAGTCCCCAGCGCTCACCTGCTGAGAGTAATTGGTAGAGACCTTATCTAACTTTTGTCATTTGTCCCGTAATGGAGGTCTTAGGTTCCATTGTTTACGGTGTGGAACGCGCTTTGTGTGTGCGTGTGTGTGCGTGTGTGTGTGTGTGTGTGTGTGTGTGTGTGTGTGTGTGTGTGTGTGATCAAAATGGGGGTAAATAAAAGTGTATAATGCAGCTTAGTGTTGAAACAATAATAATAAAGAGAGAAGAATGAGATGAAGTAATAGTCCACACATTTAATTGAACAGATCTGATATTGTCGACATTATTTACCAGCTGATTTCAGTCACATATGAAACCTCTGGCCAGGATAAAATTCGGACTGAGTCCACTGGCCCAGATTATAACGTCATTGTTTGTTGGAGATTCTAAACAAACACACCACCATTATTATTATCTGTCTGCATGCTCTGTTGTTGTTGTTGTTCTTGTTGTTGTTGTTGTTGTTGTTGTTGTTTTCTTAAGCCTTTCAATCCTGAGACAGTTGGATTATCTCGGCGTTAAGTAGCTTAGCTGCCTGTTTTTGGTGAGCATTTTTGTCGGTAGAAATTTGGAATTTTGAAGATTTTCCCCCGACGGCGTCACGAGGCCTACTCTTTCATCGATCTGAACTACCAAGAGTTCTTTAACATGCATAATTTATATCCATGGGACTTCCAAAATATATTCACCCTTATCCGAGAAGGCTAGACACAGTGCTTCAGTACCCAGAGGAAACGAGGTCATTGTTGAGTCATTGAAAAATGCGGGTTTTCGATCTTCGTGTCCTTCCATCCCTCGATACAGGACCCGCGAGTCGATGCCGGCCACAACCTCACTGACGTGAATTGGTTTCACCATGAAGTAGACACCAAACCACAGAGCCACGGTGACACCCCGCCGTGCTCTATAGTATCAACTCTAATGATTGAGTGACGTCACTTCCGTTTCAAAAATAAAATAAACACTGTGAAGATCCATATACAGCAGTTTCGGTGACCTAGTGGCTGGAACATCGGACTCGGAATCTACTGTTCTGGGTTTGAGTCCTGACTGGTCCGGCCTTTTTTGCACATTTCCTGATTCGACCCAGATTTAAATGGGTACGAGACTTTAACAATTGTTGATATCCCTAGAATTATAAAGATTTGAGCGCCTAACAGACAGCCGCTTTGTGCGCTTCCGAGGAAGATGAGAACGTTTAAGAGTGTCTTCTTCGGGTCAGTCGGGGTAGTAATAGATTGCAAAGCGCTTAGAGCCTGTACTTGTACGGAGGTGAGCGCGATATAAATTCTCTCTATTATTATTTTTATCTGTCTCCAATCAACTTGAAGTCGTTCGTCAGACAGGACCCTCAAAAAACGTCTAAGATGTGGTCACTCCAGAGCAGATATTATGGAGACCAGAAATAACGTCATTGGCTCTTAGGATTGAGCCGAGCCGGTCGCCGAAATGAAACGGATGTAGTATGGGTTTGACACTAAGGTTATCTGTGGTCTGTAGTTCAACATGCATTTGGTTGTAACGCGATCTTGGTATCTTCCCATGAGCCATGAATTCTGACTGAAGGTGCCAAAACCGATGAAACATGTGATGACGAAGGGAGGGGAATTTCTTGAGAAAAACTGATTTGTAATTTCTGTGAGGCGTAGAGGTCTAGGGAAATGATGGCTAAAATGAGAATAGGAAGACTGTTGGATGAGAAGTGAAGAGCAGTAAAATTAACAAAGAGAAAAATAAACAGTGGAGTTGTCAATAATTCAGAAATTGAATCTTCATAATCTAACGAACATCTTTATCACAGATTGATAACTAGGTTTACCGTTATAGCAATATTAGAATCTATTACCGGTAACCTGAAGAACATCTAGGTATTAAGCCAAACAAACAAGGTCAAAAGCTGCTCCACTCCTTTAACTTTTCGGTTTAGACAGCAAAGAGAATGGCAGAGAGACTGGGTGTAAGTATGATCCCATATTGAAATTCTCAAGTCACATCCTATCCAGGCTGAAGCAAGGGAGACAAACAATGTATAAATTGTTAGTGTTATTGCCCTTTGTAATTATAGACCACCTTTGTCTTCTGTTTCCTGCTACAAGACGGCAGGCCCACAAGTCTGTGGCAGGGCCTGACGAACTAGTTGTAATATTCCACACCATGACCACAGCTGGAAAACAGCAACAACAACAACAACAAAAAGTAGCAAAACAAAAGAAGGTAAAATGTTCCTAGACAAGCTGGTGAAGATCTAATCCATTATCTGCCTAAGAAGTGACCTTTATGTACGGACACAGTAATTAATAAATCCCATGTCTTTGATTCACAAGCTTTACTTAGATATAGTCTGATCTATATACGTCTTTCAACCTCCTGGTGGAGTTTATCTCGATGATGTAGTCTGGCTGAAAAAAAAGAAAAGAGCACCAGAGGGGTAGGTTTGTGTAGTGTTAAACCCTCATTCTCTTGAACATTCGTGTGTGGTGCTGTGGAGAGGTTTGTCAAATGGTGAGCTGTTTAGTAAAGTCAAGGTCTGGCTTTCTTTAGGCCTTCAGCCCCTGGTAAATGGGGCTATCTCAGCCGTAATCATGTGAAGTTCATAGTTTGATCCCTAAAAGTGTCAGTTAAAACTGCTAATATGGTCCAGTCTCTGTAGTTTTAAGTATTTGTTAAAAAAAACTGACATGACACATTCACTTAAAAGACAATAAATGATGACAACTTCTCATGGCTGCTGTGTCTGTCACAAAGAGAGAAATTCACATCCAAAATATCAAGAGCAAATCCTGGGCCAAATCAACCCCACGACATTTATGAAATTACATATATTTCCTATTTAGACAATTTCCTGGTTTTCTAGGAATTTTTTCTATTATGTTGAGAAATACTCAAATGTTTGGGGGGGGGGGGGGTTCTAGACAAAGACGGTTTCAAGTTTTATTTGTATCTGATGATGAGTCTCCTTCCCGAATTCTCACATATTCATACACCATATTCTTACTCCGAGCTAAGAAACACAAAAACAAACACAGGACTGAAGTTAAAAAAGATTTATTGACATTATGGACAGACTAGCAAATCTTTCAACCTCTCAGGCCACACAACAAACACATCAAAAATTTGCTGCTATAACTCATTCTCATTCCATTCCCTCCTAAAACTTGACACTAATGCAGAGAAACAAGATAGCTCGACAGATGTAACGTCACAGCATATCCAGCAAAGTTTCTATATGTCATACGGCTGACTGACAAGTTTGATCTCAAGTTTCTTATCTTTAGAATTCTTGGGATCAACTGAGAGGGAAATGAGTGTGCTTGACTTTGAAGAAAAAATGATTAAGTGATGATTTGTCTGTGATCCCATCATCACAAAAATATCCACTTTTTCTCAACGAAAAAAACGTTCTAGACATCCAACTGTTATCACACAGTCACACCACATATGAACAAATTTGCAATCTAAACTGACATCTATTTCAGAGGACATTGCATGTTTATTTACCTAAGCTGTATCTTATTAAGCAGCTGTTATTGTTCTCCATGATATGAGTTCACGCTGCTCGGTACATTACAGAGATTCTGATAAAACTACTACAGATTCACACATTCAGGCCATTTAATGACATCTTTCTCTGACGATACATCCCGTTCTCTCATTCATTTCAATATTTTACTCTGTTTCATCTCAAACAATTAAAATTCAGAAGGTATGGAGAAGTTCACATATTTTGGTAATATCATAACACAGACAGATAGCAGTCAAACTCCCCCAACCAAGATCTAAAAAGAAACAAATTTAAGTACATTATGATAGCGGAAAAGTTGTGGACGGAATGATCAAACAGAATAAATGTTAAAAAAATGTAAAAGACAACATGACAAGAAAGATTGTAATATAAGTGCCAAGGTCATTTTTGGAGAATTCTGAGTTAACCCGGGAACCATGTATTATTGATACATAAATTCCGAAGCCTGTCTGCAGAAGGAAATAGGCAAAAGTTGGATTGTTTAGTTATTTATTTACCTGAATCACACCAATGACTTAAGTGAATGAGTTTGTAGAGCTTTCTAAACCTGAGTCAAAATGACTTGGACACTTGTTTTATGATTGCAATGTATGTACATGTAGTTCATTCTTTCACACTTTCCCTCAGTCGCCACACAGCACTTCCCTTGTTCAACATTTCACTCACAAACTCAATGAATATGAAATTTCTTCTCTTAAAGAATTGTCTGAGACACAGTCATTATCTAAGTCAACATCTGCCTCTTCCTAGACAACACAATTGTTATCTCTCTCCAGTTCAGATATTCCAGATGAAAAAAATCATCAAAGTTAAGAAATTTGGTCACTCTTCTTGGCTCTAGATACCAAATCCTTAAGATATGAGCCACTAGTTTTAGTCAAACTTCATTTATTTCACAATATTGAAAGTGATACACAAATGCAAACTGCTGCAAAGTAAGAGAAAACCTTTTAAAATGATGCATCTTAGATAGAATTTTCAACATGATCTTCAATGAGCCGAGGGATGTCAGTCTGTTCATGTGAGAAAGCAAAAAAAAAAAATATTGTTTCCCACACTACATCCTTGCAATAGGACATAAATCTGAGACATATTTATTATAAAAAACATAATTGTTTTAAAAAAGTCCATAGCCTCAAAAGAAGCTGATAATGAAAGAAAATATTTTGCTACCAAAGAAGGAAGTTTCACATTCCTTGCAAATTATGCTCCCAATCTTACAATATGAAAACCCTGTAATATAGTGCAAGCTGCTTTTAAAGAGAAAATTTACTTATATGCAATGCTGGCACTAATTGAAAAGAGGTTTAAACAGCTACAAATATCTCTTCACAGACTTGGAATGATATCTAAATACATGCAATTTTGATTCTTCTCATAAATCCTCCCGAAAAATTATAGGAACATATTTTCTAAAAAAGGTGAATTCACAAATTTGCACGTCTGATAATGATATCAATTAAATCACATGATATGAGATGGCCAAAAAGGCAAACAAAAAGTTTTCTAGACTTTGGTGTGACAAAGTGGACAGGTGTTTCTGTAAGTTATCTCCGACTGAAGGGCTCGATGCTTGCAGTTACTGCACATCCAAAACTGGTACTCCAGGATAGGTCGACCTGTCACAATGCAGGTTGGGTATTTGGTATCACAGCTCGGACACACTGTCGCCCTGGAGAGAGAACAAACAAATCATCGCAGTTTTAAATCATACAGTTTCTGCCAACAGTTCTAGCACATTCATAATTCTTCATGTTCATGCATGTTGCCACAAATGGATTGAGTGACTTTTGCCACTGATAATATTTTCTTTTGTATAATCGAGGATAAATTCCCCCATAGTTCTTATTAACATCCCTGATGCTAATCCTCTAGATCTCCTAAGGTGTTCTATCTTTAAGTTTTTTTTTACTATGTCTAATCTTTATGTTCTCTTCTATGCAACAGAACCTACTTACCTACCACTATGTCACCATCTTTTTTACCACCCTTTCCTCTTTCTTCCATCCTTCCTTCCCTCAGCATCCATCACTTCCACATCACCATCTTTCTCTCACTCCTCAGCATCCCTCATTCCCTCTCCCATCCCTACCATATGCTAAGCCCCACTCGCCTCCTCCCTTCCCCCACTTCTCCCCTCAACTTACCAGTCGGGCATCTGTGAGGCACAGTTCGGACACTCCACCTTGTTAGACCTCAGATCTTTGGGACTGTGCCTGGAGAACACATCAGCCAGAAATAGTTAACTTTAACAATAATTTAAGAACTCTGCTAACTAAAACAACACAACAATTGAAATATCTGCTATCACTACAGCCCATACCGTTATGTCCTAATATGCCTTTCAGTCACGTGTGGATGGATATCTCAGTAGAACCCATCCAAATATAAAGATAAAAAGAAAACAAACTGCCTGTTTTAAGGAGATTACAGAATTTGCCATCCAGATATTAAACCAAATAGACAAAAAAAAACCCAAAAAACTAACAAACAAATAGGCCTAGCAGTGCGAGCTACAGATTTCTGTGACTGGCCAAGGGTGGGGGAATTTTGTCACGTAAATCACGGACCACATAATATTTGATGCCAACTGCCAAAAGTTCTCCCACATGAGTAATCGGTCTCCATGAATAAAAAAAAAATTATTCATAATGAAGTGATTAAAATTTGCTAACAAAACAAAATATCAGCTGCAATGCATATGAATATACATTGCATGATGTAGTCCAGGAATTGACATGATTCTAACACAGTGTGTCACAACTGGAGAAATTTAACTTGTGCAGAGTTGGGGAGAAACTTGTCAGATGTTGAACATTTTCAGTTTTCAGTCAAACACACACAATAATAATGACATCAATATCTGACAATAACAAAGAGCAAAAGCAGCGAGCAAACCCTCACTTGGTAAAAATCTCCATGGCCAGTTCCTCGTAATGCTGTCGCTGCTCTGGGGTCAAGGACTCAAGTGACTCCAGCTTGATGAAGGCTTTGGAACAAACGTTGAAGGCTCGATTGGCACAGGCTGCCAAGGCTAAACACCATGGACAGAGAGAAGTTTATCATTATCAACAATCCACAATATCTGATTATTTTTAAACTTCTTCGAGTGAACCATTAGTTATAAAGCAGAAAATCACAAATCAACATTGTTAGGACAAACCTCAAATGGAATCATAGAGAGCATGTCTTGCTTTTCCATCACTAAGGCTCTGAGACATTCAATAAGCACATTGATCAGGCATATACTTGGGTATCTCAAGCTAATATGCCATTATAAGCTCTACATAAAACAAAATATGCCACATGAATTCTGGAAATATTATAAATTTAAAATCATGTACCAACATATTATACAGAGTCCACCAATAAAATGTAGTTATACTTTAGGTAGATAAAACTAGCATAACAGGTAAACAGCTTCACAATTCACGGGTCCATTAATCCTTTCCGGTTTTATAGAGGAGCTGCATTGCTGAAAGCTGCACCAGCTGATTCTAGCTCTGACAGTCATGGGCAAGGGCTTGGGTAAGTAAACATCTTACTACACTATAAAGCTACCAAAGTGTCATAAGTTTTATTCCCTAAAGTGTGTCTACATTGTTTTAGACGATTCTGTGCACAGATTTTATGCTCAAAAAGCCACAGAACCTACATACAACAACATAAAATCTCTATCATTTATAGAAAAGTCATAAAATTTAGAGACAGAAAACTGATTTCATTAATCATCAATTGACACAAGAGGAGCACAAGACTCACCTAACAAGGAATATGTGTTGACAGGGTCAATAACATCCTCAAAATCTCGCAGATATAAGGCTGTCCTCATGGCGGCATCCACATAACCTGTCAAAGAAACAGACAAACTCACTGATGCTATTCCTTGAACTTCAGTTTGTCTAATGAACCCCTTTGGCTTTAGGTTATTGCAGTTTTGATGAAATTTGATCTATATCCTTGCATATGTCATATGTGACCACATCTTTTGCCAAACACAATAATAATATACTCCATTTATCCCGCAAAGTTGATCTCCAGTTTAAAATTTGCTCACTGTATTGAGATTCTAATACTTCTTCCTGAAATAATTTAATTTTGATGGAAAAAACATCTGCATTCATGCATATATCACAAACAGGTGGAACAATCTTACACAGGGTATAGGTCAGAGTGTTATTGGCAAAGCTAAGTATGCGTGAGACACTGAGCAAATCTTATTTTCAAGCTATTTCCCTGCATACCTACAGTTCTCTGAACCTGGAGATGAAGACAGACATATTGATTTGAATTATATCAAAGCAATGTTAATTTGTGTTTAATATCAGGCTCAGTTGAAGTGCAGTCTCTGTCTTGCAAAAGGGGATAAATGATGATAATGATGATGATGATATTGAATTCCCCTAAAGAAGAGTCCATTTGACTTGAAAATTTGGCAGAGTGTTTTTAATTTGGCAGAGTTTTATTAGCTGCCTGTTGAACAGTCTTATTTTATTTTATAAAATGATGATAATGAAGTTGATGATGATGATGGTGGACAATCTTTGCTGCCTCTTTCATTATCAAAATCATAGATAAATCATTTGTTTGCACATCTGTTTCTAAAATGCCACGATTGTCTCAAATTTCAAAATGCCAAATACTGAGCCTATGGTAAAGAGTGTGTTGAACAACAAAAGGGAGCCACTAGTTGAAAGAATATCTACTTCATTCACTTACTGATGAAAAATTATGATCCGAGAGAAAAAAGATGGACCATTTGTAGCTAAAAAATTGTAACAAGATTTTCAGGGATGTCTGTCTATAAACTGACCTTCGTGCATCTGTCGCTGGGCCAAGATGTAAAAGTGATACGCCTCCGCTCCTCGCCAGGCGCTGTCGATGATTTTGGTGTCAGACAGTGAGGAAACATCTTCCTCCAGGAAGCCCGCCAAGGCTGAGGCAGCCTGCTAGAGGAGAGATTTGAACCACCTCATCAATGAAGAGAACAGCACCGTCATTAGACAAAGAGTGACTAGTTATACCTTTGTAAAGAAATCAGACCAAAGTTGTGTGCTAGTAGGCAGTTTTAAATTTTAAATGAATAATATGAAAATGCTGTACTAATTCACCTCAGTATGTCAATAATTCAGTACACAATCAGTTCTCTAACAATAGAGAGCTCAATGTTAGCTGGGTGATAAAGAGTGCACACAATACACACTATATGTATGGTGTACATATACGTCATTAACTATAAATGTCACTTGTCAGCAGCGATATGAACTGCTGTTGGTGATTGCTGAGTCTTGTGGATAAACAAAATGCTGGGCTTTAAATTTTGTATTAAGATGATGAAGAAAAAACCAATGTAAGAATTAATTCTGTCTTAGTGTCAACAAAACAATATAAACAAACACAACAAAAACAGCTGACTGACATTCAAATATGACATCATTCCCCACACCAATATACACATCAAAGTCCAAGTTTTCTTCTGCCTTATGTGATTAATAGAAAGTCTTTGCCAGACATAACGGTGGTTAAGCAATTACTGTACAGATGAAAGACATCATTTTTCTTGTTTTCACCAAAACTATTAAGGACAGAAAAAAAAAAAAAGAAAAGAAAATTAGCACTATAGGAAGAAAAGATTGTTTTTACTCTGTGAAATTAAAAGATTTTTTTGCTGTGTCAGTTAAACTGAAAAAAAAAAAAAATGAAAGCTGAATACATTCTTTTTTTTTCTCTTTGTATTGTATCTGTTCAACAATCAGTGGGTTTCCTAAAGGGCAGTAATTATGTTGATTAAAACAGTTGTAAAGGGAAGTAATTGAACTGGTTACTATTGCCCTCAGTAAGAAACGAACTCTTATACATTTGAAACAATGCTATATCTGTCAATTATAATATTTCATGGTGATTCTTACCTGTTTGTTCTTGCCCTTTGCCCGAGATGTCAGCTTCATGGCTTCATGGTACTGCTCCACCAGGAGACCACCCAAAACATACATTTTCTTGATGGTTAGCGGATTCTTGCGACTCTTCATCTGATCATCCGCAATCTGGGACAAGAATGAAAACCAACAATGGTTTGACACCTGTCTCATTGAACTCCACATATGTTTTAGCGCAAACTTGAAAACTTTGACAATGGATCCACTGTTTACAGACATTCTGCATGGACAAGATTCATGACCTTAGGTTTTTGTACTGGTCTTATAGAACACATTTCCAAATTTGCCAACATGGGCCACTGCTGTCTTGAACTTTGCCCCACCACCATGGAATAATGCATGTCCTATGACTTTTCCAGCACACCAAAAGAAGCCAAGAAGCAGAACCTGGTAAAACTTCAATGCCCATTGGGCCATTCTGAGAGATCAGAAGTTTGATGAAATAATCTGAACAATCTCCAACCGGACAACGATAGCTCAGTGAACTATAAGCATAAAACACGATGTCATATCACAATGTGATAAAAGATCAGGATAAAATTCCTGCAGTTCTCAGAGACTAAACTGACATCCAGCATTAGCAAATGATTAACATTGAAGGAAAGAGTTTGCGGTTGCAGCCCAAGACTATTCCTGGTCATCATCAATCCTACAAATGTCAAGGGGCCAGTATGGCCAAAAATTTCCCCATTATAGTTTGCATTTTTCAGTTGATTTCCAAGAAGGAAATATTTCCCCAGCAAAGTAACAGACCCTGTACTGCATCTAATCAACAACAGCTATTTCTGGCACACAGAATAATATCATTACAGAAACTTCGGGGCCCCAACAGTTCAAAGGTTACGTTTACAATTATTACATAAATATTACTGACAACAATGTGCAAGACCTACAAGACAATCGACAAGAATCTACCTTAAACATTAGTTTGGCCGCATCCATGAAGTGTCCCGCCTTCCTGTACAGCTCGATGGCATTGAGAATTTTCTTCTTCTCCAGCAGATGTTGTGCGTATTTGGCCAGGAGCATGTCAATCTCCCGAACATTGTGTGTCTTGGCCAGCTCAATGGCTGTGTTCCACTGGTTCAAGTGTACGCAGCAGTCAATGGCCGCTTTGATGCGATTACACTGGCAAGGAAGGAAATATCAAACAAACAATTTACGACAGGTTAAGCCACTCATTTGTAACAAATTTGAACAGCAATATCCAGTCCTTTTTTTTTCTTTTGAGTCACAATGGTAAAAGCTAAAGCTGCTGGTTGGGCTGCTCTGGTCAGAATGATGTTTTCAATATCTTTTAGAACTTAGGTGTAGCATGTACATATACATATGGACTCTGACAGGACATGCACAGACTGACAGAGAGAAAATTTCCAATATCGGTGGATCTAAACCCTTCATTTGTTTATAACTGATGCAGTGATGTGGCAAATTTGGTCCTCTCCTTCTCCTTGTCAGTTTAATTAGACCACTTGATGTTACCGACATCTGTCCTTCAGGATGCTCAGCTCTTTATTGTGATAAGGTCAATGTGACATCTAGGAGTATATTACACAACAGACTCAAAGACAATTCGCTAAGTTTGACTATGCTGGCATTTATGTCAAACTGTCCAACTATAGATTTCAGTGTGGGTAAAGAGCTTTCAGAGCTGAAAATTTGGTACTACACCAGTTGTTACAGAATTTCTTTAGGAGTTGAACTTGATTAAGAAAGTGTACAGAAAAATTTTTTTTTTTTGGTCCTTTATCCAGGTTACTCATGCAAATCAACACGACCTTGTTCTGTCATGTAAGTTTCCAAGATACATTGGTTGTGTCAAAACTGACTGAGATACTTTACCTTGGTGTACGCTTCCACCGCTTGCTCTGACATGCCCACACTGGCAAACATGGCAGCAATGTCCTGGCAGCATACAAGCAAAAATGTTAGTAACACTCCAGCGCTCTGGCACGCAAGAGTACAGTCCAAACTATAAAAATGTCATATTGTTTTACATGTTCATTTGTTCCTGTTATTAGGCTAGGACATTATGAAAAGGCTTTAAATTCATTTCATTCATCAGATTTGTTTTTCTTTTGTTTTTCTATCAAGATCATAATCATGCATAGCAAGTTGTCACTGGAACTGGCCAGGTTTCATAGAGTGTGCAGGGCATCCAGGGGGAGTTGTGAGAAAAAGTAGAGTCAAATTTAAAGTCAGATAAGTTTGTTTCCGGGAAAAAAAAAGTAAAAAATAAAGAATCAGAGAAAACAAAAATTTTTTTTTTGAGAATGAAAAAGAGTAAAGCAATTGCTTAACCACATTTCTTACAAGGAAGACTGAGAATATTTCTAAAACATTTCTTTAAAGGAAAGATGGACCTGTAGATTATGTCTAAAGGATGTTTCTTGATTTCTTTCAACTGCTTCACATGTGGTATTATTGGCACTAACAAAATCATCCACGTTGGGAAAGCCAATTCAATGCATGGACCATGAAAATATTTCTTGTCAGGAGGCATAAGCAAAAACTCACGGGCAGTAGCTTGTGGTTCTCTGGTAGAGCATGCACCATTTTCTGCAGGCCCACGTAGTCCTCAAGCATATAGTAACATTCAGCCAGTCTCTCCTGATTCTGGCCTTGGACGTAATATGTCACCGCCTGAATGGTTGAACATAAGATATACTTATTATCCCGATATTATTGGTAACATGTTTGTCGACATGCATGTCAGTATGAATGAATGTTACATGTATATCAGTATGAATGGATGTTACATGCATGTCAGTATGAATGGATGTTACATGTATGTCAGTATGAATGGGTGTCACATGTATGTCAGTATGAATGAATGCTACATGTATGTCAGTATGAATGGGTGTCATATGTATGTCAGTATGAATGGGTGTCACATGTATGTCAGTATGAATGAATGCTACATGTATGTCAGTATGAATGGGTG
>JBCAUA010570585.1:0-16410 GCA_038406235.1 Peronia verruculata
ATAGATAGATAGATAGATAGATAGATAGATAGATAGATAGATAGATAGATAGATAGATAGATAGATAGATTTGGTCATTAAAACTAAATATGAGATTTGTTGCAGCTGACAGTTGCTAGAAAAACCATTGCAAGGGAGACCAGAGAAACGTTCCAGATTTTTGCTTCTGTATATATTTTTTCTTTCTTTTTAAAGCATCTTTGATCGTAAATTTGTCAAAGGTTGTTATGCACATGACCAAGTGGAGGAAGATCACCGAGGGGCCTAGTAGGCAGGGATTTCATGTAATTACGGTTCAAGTGCTCCAGTCTGACAGGTGAAGCCAACATAATTTTCATAATGTGATCATGTAGGATCCTCCAGAGCATGTCTTGTTTGCACTAATCCTCCCATTTTCTCCAAGAATGCAAAGTGAAATGACAAAGTCCCAGATGAGGACGCCACTTCAGAATCTTAAAAGGAAACGGACAAAGATAAAAGTTTGCTAGAAGTTCTTTCTACTAGGTATTCAACTGTAAGGTTTCCACCGCCGTCATGCATTCAGCCATAGCCATTATCGAAGACGACTTTGAGAGAAAAACGCAATGTTCAAAATTGACATTAACCCTTTTTTTTTTTCTTACTATGGTTTGAGAGAAGCTCGATTCGTTGATGACACACGGCATGAAGATCCAAGCGATGCGTGCTTGCTTGTCTTAGTACAGAAACACAACCGGCCATGTCACAGAGCGCTGCCTCATTCAAAGAACGAACGGTGCCAATTGCCCAGACAGCGACCTTTTCCTATGGTCCTTATAATAAATATAAACAATCACATGCATACTAATTAGTCCTTGCGGATGACGCATAATCGGTAGAATAACTTATGGGCAACAAGGGGAGTCACATTAGAAAAAGATACAGAAACACAGACGTAAAAAGAATGAGAGGACTGGGGCGGAGACACATAGACAGCTGTGCGTGTGTGTGTGAGTGTGTGAGTACGTGTGTGCGTGAGAGAGAGAGAGAGAGAGAGAGAGAAAGAACGAGAGAGAGAGAGAATGCAGACAGCCAAATTGCAATCTGTATTAACAGTACTCTCCATATTATGCTTTTTTGGAAGGTCGTAGTCATGCAGAATGTCAAATGGTATTGACCAACACGGCTCACGCGTTTAGTGTCGCGTCCTCAGTGTTGGCAGTAATCTTTCTATGGCAGGTCGAGGACCATCATTCTGAAGCGCGATAGCTGAGGCTCTTGCTGCCAACAAGCTCTATTCAATACAAGGGTGCCAAGCGTGGCAAAAACTAGAAGTCTGTAAAGCGTGAGTCGTGTGATGTCGTGTGTGACGGAGACGCGTGCACAACGTGTGAGCATTTTGCTATTTTCTACTTGGAGGACTTAGATAATTATAGTGCTCTCTAAACAGGATTGGCCAAATCCGCTGCGTCTGGAAATGGTTCGCCATTCTTATTGTGGTTGTAACTCCCTTGCTGTTGTGCATAATGCGAGAACGTCTCTCCATTTATTGTTGAAATGTACTTTGCAAATGAAGAGCCTTTTTGAATGGGACTACCAAAAATTCGCTGTACAATCTAAATATGATTTGATTTGATTTTTCTTTCAACCGTCGGACAGCCTAAATTATGTGGTCTTAATTCTGCAATATGGTTATCCCAGAACATTTTTTTTTTTCTGTCCTCTGTTCGTAGTGCTTAAGAAGTTCTGTATAACAGCGTTCTGTAAATGGGACAAGCAAAATCCATTTATATTTCAGGATATGATTATTTTCTTTTCCAAAGAGTTGTGTTAGCTTATAGTGGTTTTCTCTCTTGCCGCTGTGCACTGTGCCAGAAAGTTGTTCCATCTTCTGTTTGAGAAGCTTGATAATTGTCTTCTTTCTTATAGGGACTAGGAAAATCCTTTAATTTTTTTTTTTTTTTTTTAAATATTTTTCATTTATAGAATTGGACATTATGCTGGGTTTAACTCTCTTGCTGCTGTCCACTCCGCCAAAACATTTTTTTCTGTCATATTTAATTTGAAGGAGTTGGAAAACCATGATTCCCCCCCCCCTCCCCCCCCCTCAGTATAATCTAAATATGCACTTTTTTTTTCTGTTGTTGTCAGAGAGTTTGACATTTTTTTTGAAGGTTTAACTCTCTTGTAGTTGTTGAACACAGCCAGAGCCTTTCTCCATCGCAGATAATTTCAGAGCTTTCTGGATGATAGGGACAAAATTCATTTTACAGTCAGGATAAGATGATAATGACGGATGTTCTTATTGTGATCATAATTCTCTCGCTGCTGTGCACGAAACCAAAACGTTTTCCGACGTTCTGTTGCGATGCGCGGAATTAAATTATAATCGCGCATTGTCCAACGGGACTTGTAAAATCCATTGAAAACGGTTAATTTTTTCTTTTTGCTCTTGGTCTAAAAAAGAATTTTCTTCTTGGTCAAAAAAGAATTGGGCAGTCTTAATATTTTGAATTCTCTTGCTGCTGTGTACGGTGCTGCAACCTTTTCCCATATTCTTTGAAGGACATAGATCCCTTCATTGGTTTTTAAACGGAACTGAGGAATCAAGTGAGAATCGAGAACGCGCTGCAATTCTTTTTGTAAAAAAAATCTCTTGCTGCCAAAGCTGCATTCAATAAAAATTTTGTGAGATCATTCCTGCTTTCGCTTGCCAACGTCACCTTCCGCCAATGACAATACAAAATAAAAAGTATTAAGCTGTCTGGCGTTGAATGTCGTACAAAAATAACTGATTTTCTTGTGTTTGGCATTACAGAGCAATCAAAGGATCTGCCACTTAATACACCAAAGAAGATGTCGGGAAACTCCATTGCCTGATGTAGGGTAGGAAACTTTTCTCCATTGTCGTTATTGTTGAATGAAGAGGCAAATCAAACTAAACAAATAAATAAATAAATAAATAAATAAACGAATAAGAGATGGCAGAATTAAGACGGTTGGCCGAATTCAATGTACATTTCAACACTCAAAACATGTTTTCCTTTGTCCTGTGTAAAGAGTGGGAAAATTAGAGCACTTTTATGCGAGGCTGACAAATTCTATTTCTTTATCCCCCTCGAGCGTATTTGGATGGATTTACAAAGCATCGGCTTTAGCTCTCAAGATTTTCAAGACATTAAAAAAAGGAGAGAGTTGAAATCATAAAATTGCAAAAAAAAAAAAAAAAATGAAGAAGAGAGAGGGCCGGCCATTGTAGGCGCACAAAGAAAGCCAAAGATGCATGGAGTTGTCAGGTCCTGGTGCATGACTATTTAATTACATAGGCGGTATCCTTCAACTTTAAGCAGAGAGCCTGATTCCCTTTTCTGCAGATGTTATTCCACGGCAGATGAAACATAGATAGACAGAAAAAAAAAACGACAGAAAGTTAGCAGACAGACAGATAGACAGATAGTCAGGCAGACAATTAGACAGAGAAGAACAAACTCCAAACAGGCACAGTGGCAGATAAGCAAGTTGGTAGATAGATAGGTGGGTTGGTAGGAAGATAGATAGGTAGATAAACAGATAAGTAAACAAGCAGACAGATAAGCAGATACACAGACAGACGGACACTTGGAAAGACAGACGAAATGGCGGATGGACAGACAGACAAACGGTGAGGACTCAATCACAGGACATAACAAGGCGTGCAGCATACCTGGGTTGTCGCTCTCGACTTTTTTCATGCCTGTGGTGGGAGCAAACCTGGAGGCCGCGGACATGAAAGAGCCGTGCTTGCGGTTGGCAGCCTCTGACCTGGGCTTGGCAACTGAAGGCTTCACCTGGCTCTTCTCGTATGCGGTGACCACATCATAGGAGCCTGGAGGTGGTGCGCCCTGTTGGAAAAGATCAACGAAATGCCATATAAGATAAATATTTCTTCAGTCGATATGGCAGAGAAAGAATGCTATGTTATAATACACTAGAGGAAATCCACGGCTTTCGTGGAACATTTTTTAAAACTTAAAGTCTACAGCAAGTGTGCAGACCTCGATGTTGGTATTTTGATTTAACTGTATGTAGCTCAAAGAAAACGTGTTTGGCGTTTTGAACGCGACATTTCTATCGAACGTAGAATTCAGATCAAACACAATCACGAGTTTACTATTCAAATATACTCGACTTTTTAGAATAATACACAGGTAGCTTTTTAGGCTTGATGTAAAATAGTGTATGGATACACTCGGTAGTTTTGTAGTTCATAACCCTTTCGTGGGTTATGTTGCAGATTTATAGTAAAGATCTAAATAAGTGTTCATTTTAATGCAGTTTTAGTAAGCTTACGAATCAATTTAACCCAGTTCATAAGACTACCAATTACGGTTATTTGCTGATTCTTTCATTATTTTGTTCCTTCCAGTTCCATAATTATCAAGCATTCACATTCGTAATGAATAGAATAGATAACAAACAGATAAGCTAGTACTACAGTGTGATAAAGAGAAAAATGCGTCGAGACATTCGGCAAATTCCGTGTGATGTGAACATCATCAATGAGAGTGGAGGAGCACATTAAAGATTAAATATGCCGCATTGGGCTATAGTGAGAGACAGTTTAATATCCAATAAGATCTGAGGAGGGGGGGGGGGGAGGGTTGAAGGGAAAAAAGTCCAGTCTCCCCTCCCCCCCCCCCCCCCCCCCCCCCCCCCCCCCCCCCCCCCCCCCCCCCCCCCCCCCCCCCCCCCCGAACCGAAAGAATACACGTATTATGTCAAAAAAATATTGAATATTTCATTAGATGTAGAATTGTGAATTGACTGTTGTCATAATACATGTTTTATATTCGGTTTTAAGATGTGCATACTTCGTCTCCCCCCCCCCCTTTTTTTTTAAATGTGTTTATTTTTTGTGAGTTTGTTATTGTAGCTTAGCTCCAACTTTAATGATATATATAGACCTACGCAAACTACGCTAAAACTTCGGAAATGCTATACGATTCGAGTACTTTCAGCCCAGGTCGATATGACACGGGGTGACACGGTGAACCAGTCGTAGTATGTCCCCATTACATCGCCACAACGTCTATTTGTGTGCCTTTTCACACGGGATCGTTAACTATGTGTGAAAAGGGGCACGTCTTTCTTTGAACGACATCCTCCCTAGTTTACGTAGAGCGACATCAATGAAGTAAAGAATGCTAGGCGTGACCACACTCTCTCATCGCCTACAAACACTGACACTCTGAGCCATGGCAATCTCTGTTACATGAGACCACCTTCTCTGTATGGCGTACAAAAGACTTTGCACGGCCTGTGAATAGATACTAGGTGTAAGGGCCAAGGCGGCTGACAAGGGGCACAAGCGATGGTGTAATGACTGTACCAGGGGGAGACAACAAGGGGCATAATGATCGTGTCAACAGCAGGTAATTTGGGGAGGGAGGACAAGCGAGGACGTCAATTCTAATGACGTTCCTGGGATCACTTTCGACAAGGATGGTCAAGCCGTACTAACGTATTCTGACAAAACGATTTTTCATCACAATTCAACTTTTCTCCACGTATTCAAATGTAACCTTCCGCAAAATTAGTTCATAATAAACTACATTTTGTTCACGGTTAAGAATCATAGCTTCATATTTGGCGGCTGAACGGCCTGAAAAACACTGAACTTTGGGGCTTTCTTGAAACAACGTATTCAGAGGAGAATGTATTTTGTCAAAGTGTGTCGGCATATGAGCAGAGGTAAAGAGAGGAGGAGCTTAAGTGCAATCAGAGACAGAAATGCTCAATGCCACCAGTATAACCAGTTCCCACCTATGGCTGGTACCAGTAATGTTCTGGATTCAATTTCGACTATGACACAGATAGTATCTGCTATTCTCAACTTGCTCTTGCTCATGGACATAACATTTCTGATTTGTCCGGATCTGAATCTTATAATATTTCACATGATAGTTTGAAACACGCCATGATAATTTAAAGAGAAATAACATAAGGGGCCGGAAGTTTTTAGTGTTTGTCCAGGTTTCCTAGTCGTGTTAATTGAAATTAATGAAAATTTTCCAAATAGTAGTTAGTTCATGCTAAAAAGCAAACAAATCGATGCTGCTGAATTATTTATTTATATAAAATCAATTTCACGTGGCACAAGACCCATAATATAGAGGACTCACACACAAGGTAAATGTACACGTGTCAGATATATAAATACTTTTAAAAATGAAAGCCGTAAAAGAGGGAAATTGCAGTCCTCAAGGTGTAAATCCACAGACAAAGTGGTTTTTCAGATAACCAATGAAGTGGCGATGATCTGACTGACTCAAGAATAACCCATGCTATCACAAGTTTCATGACACTACAACAGTGCAACCTTTCCATAACAAAATAAAATTATAATTATAAAATTAAATCAACAGTTCAAGAACAAAATGGCGCCACGATTATAAATCGCGGTTTCATGTCTCAAGCCCGCAAGGCAACATCCAGTCCAACCTGACCACCGCATCCACAGCGGCAGGAACAAATGGATGAGTCAGACGGGTAATTTGCAGCTTCATTAGATTTGAATTAAAGAAAACCCCTCATTTTCAGGGGCCGGGTCTGTGACTAAGGCAACTGTTATGGATATCGTCTATGCCTTTCTCCCGCGTCAGGCTCTCAGCTTTCAGCGCACTTTCCACAGTGCCTCCGAAAAAAAAAAAGATTTCAGCTAAGCCACGGCCATTACCCAGGATGACGTCGCTCAGGCTATCCCTCTTAAAGTATTCTCTTCTCCTTTCTTATCCATTCAAGGAAAAATTATATAATCAGACACAGCCATCTGCACGCCGGCTTGCATACATTGTTTGTGCGCTTGCACATGACACATTCTTACTGTATCAAATGAGGTTTACTATGTCAGTCTTCCACAATTATCATGTGATACCAGTGAGTTTACACAGGCCTCTTTTAACCTTCCACAAACTAGTAAAACTCGCAGGCATTATCTGAAAAGTTTGGTGCACGAGGGACTAAATCTCTATGTGGTATCATATCTTGTTGAGTTATACTCCTATAGCCCACAGACTGTGGCCGTACCTATTCTGTGACTGGTCTAAAAGAACGATGCGCTGAACGTGTTCAGAGACTTTGCACTGTGCATAGATATTATTAACTCAGGCTCTTGTTCACCTTTTATTAAGTCCTTCCGAGTTCTTATGTCGGCTCACTGAACTGATCCTAGTTTATATCAGCTGATCATCTCCGACATTTCATTCTCAAACTACTCAACTATTTGATGCCCGATTTCATTCACACGATGTAAGCCAACAGATGCTATAATGTATTTCCCACAGTATGTTGCTGTTTAAAACTGGATGTCTGGCTTTCTTGCCGTTTCGCGCTAGTCTGACTGAGATGCACCCAATTAAATAGTTTTCAGTGTCACGGCTAACTGATAGCAAGCTCGACAGCAGCTGCTACCCAATAGGTAGTGTGATGTCACTATCCTTGTCTAATGCATCTGAGAACCCCGGCCATTCTTCGGTTACGTACAGCTGAGAGGGACCATGACTTGTGATGATATGGGTGTTGGTAACAGTTGTCTCTGTCTTTTTCCTTACAGTTCCTGATACCGGATATCGCCTCTGTTTCCCTCCTATCCCCAACCCCAAGGTTCTGTTCCAAAACCATTAACTCTTCATTATTTCACCCGTGTCAAAACGTTCTGGCTTTATCATCTACTGACTGCACGCCCACATCCACAACGAAACTCTGCTCATCTAAGCCTTACAGTCTCACACACACAGACCTAGGCAGACCAAGTTCTATCGCCACATATGTTGGCACCTGACAGATGAGATATCGTATGTTAATTATTTTTTGGCTGAACACATGTTATTCAATGTGATAAACAGAGTGCGTTACATATTAGCATATTATTATGTGAATATTAATAACAGTTTTACGTGAGTGGAAATGTTTCTGTGTGTTTGTGTGTTAAAAGCGACTTCCCTTCTCTCCTTGCTTTTTTCTTCCCCTATCACTTTTCCTCTTTAGACAAAGCAGTTAGCGATGATTCCCACACTAACAAGTATGGCCTTTTTGGTAAGGTGACGGTCTCCCCCATCAATCTTTCTCCAATACCATTCACCTCTGAGACCGAACATGGCTAAAAGTTCGCCAAGTCGTGTGAACTCGACCAGTCTGTCCTTAATGTGGAGATCATTTTCACCACTAGGCCATGAGAAAGATGAAAGACTGTTGAAATAATTCCATGCATGAAGTCGATACGATCATGCAGACTAGCATTACATTGTCCCAATAGAGTATAAAACTCGAGTTGGAACATGCCTTTTGGGATGTGGAATAAAAGCTTTAGAAACCTCGTAACAGTCTGACAAACAGATGACAGAAGATAGAGACTACTGAAAGAAGACAGAGGGCAACAACAACAAAAACAACAACAACAACAACAACAACAACAACAACAACACTACCAACAACAACAACAATAACAACAACAAAACAGCATGTAGCATTCTTCGAATAAGCTATGGGAGTGTAATGTTCGGTGCGCTTGACAACAACAGGAACGTTCGATAAAGAAGAGAGTGTATGGAAGACAAAGAACAAAGAGAAGATAAAGGCTCGCTGCACAGTTGACGACAGACATAGTAGCAACAAAGTGAAAACATCAGCCAGAAAATGCATAAAATATCCAAGAAGCCAACTCCATGTTGCACCTCCATGTCCAACAATAGTAGACGTCACCCTCAGCTCTGTCCCATTCTAGCCCCTTTACTCCTCTGCTCAGTGATGATGAGCTGCAGTCAGCTATTAAGCAAAGTAGCTGCACGAGCAGAGATGACAGTCTTAACGATATCAAATGAAAAAGTAAGCTTTACCAAGGGGTTTAGTTTGAACACATTTTGATTACAAGAATATAGAAAAGATAACATTATATAATTATGTGTAATTTTATTTCAAAACAAAACAAAACAAACAGGAAAAACAAACAAACAAATAAACAAAATAAACAAACAAACAGAAAACACACACACACACACACACAAACATAAAACAACAACAACAACAAGAACAAAACTTTGCAGGCGTTCAAACACTGGTCACGTTCAATTTTTCTATTGTCAACAGGAAGTACTCAGGTCGTAAGTCGAAAACAGCCTTACTCTCGATACACGTTTTCTAGCGCAACTGCACCAGTTTATGAGGAGAGACCATTAAACAGTGGAAGCTGAGAAATAAGCTGAATACAAGTGTTATCTTGAAGCTTCATCGAGTAAAATAGAGTCGTGTACTAACCTATTGTTTCAGTGACATACATCGGACATTGACATACTTGATAAACAGACATACTTTACAGCTTTGGTATCCCGCGTTCAAGTATGTAAAGAGACAGTTCTGGCCATATGAGTGGCTAGCTGCTGATGGCAAAATGTTAGACTGATCTACATCATCTGTCCACGCCATGTCAACGCGGTTAGATGCGAGTCTTTGGCCGAGGGCCCAGCCTGACAGATCCACTTGACGGTCGTTGAGTATATATTTTCACCACTGACAGGTCATTCACGACGAGCCAGGAACAGGTACGATCTGACTCCAGGTCAGCCCAGCAAGTGACCCACGTCCGAGCCCATCAAATCCAAAACTTCCCTGCAAAATCACATAATTAACTTGGCTGACCTAGATAGTGACGGCCCCAGATGGCTATCAGCAAATCTGTCACATGTCAGTCTGAAATTGGCTCTTGAGCTGGACAAAGGTTAGAAATAAACGGTTTTCTGTAAGGAATGCCAATTTTGGTGCACGCCAAGGTAACACAAGGAAACTCTGGTTCCTCCGAGATTTGCACTGTTTCTCTCTCCTAGGTCAGAGTAATGTACCCATAAATCTGTGTTCATACTAACTGAAACCAAAGCATGATCTTGATTAAAGTAAGATTTAACGTCTCGTAGGCTGGCAAACCAGTTTAAGTTGGTCACTTAATTTCACAAATGTTAATGTTTAATATTTTATTTAATAATAATAGCGAGTGTCTGCGTGTCTCCAAAAGACATAAAAAGCCAAAGACTCAGACCAGATCAAAAAGACATTATACAACAGTACATGACAGAATGTTCAAGTTTCTCAACATATTAAAGTCATTCAACAGCACAAGGAAACATGACAAATACTAAGAAGTCATGATGTTCTCATTCACCGAGGACAAAGAATATAGACATCTCACAATGTCTGAATTCTACATTCAAGACAATGGTTTAAAACCACAATTCCATTACAGGAATTCAGATTTGGTTTAAGATTGTGTCTTTGACATGCGTCTCCAAGCTGGTACATATTTATAGAGAGAGGAAAGTGGGGTAGGGGGAGGTGACAGAGGATCTGAGCAATAATATTACATTATATGACTAGACCTAATGTATGATGATGGCTTCTGTCGACTAGGAACGGTACTACGGAAGCAGAAACAACTCATCAGCTGGCTGGAGGGAGAAAAACTAGCCCTTTGTAGTGGTGGATAATCACCGAGAGATTGGTCGAGGGGCTCAAGACCTGCCATGAGCAAGTACTCCTCAAGGGGACCCTTGATTGATCGTAATAGCCGTTTAGAGCTGCCAGCAGAGGCAAGGCCCGGCTGGGCAGGGCTCAGTGGTTGAGGAGATACCTCTAATGTGGCTTTGCTGGAGGGCTGCAGGCGGGGGAGTGGCCGGCTGGGCCTAAGTGAGTTATGAGAGGAGATGGCAGCGAACAGGGCGTGACTAGTGAAACAGGCTGTAGTAGTGTAATCTCGTGGTGATGAATTAATAAGCTGAAGTAGGCCTATAATTGTCTTTGTGTTAACTGCCACCCCACTTCCGTTCTCATCGCCTCCGATCCCTTCTCTTTTATTTCCCCTGTCTCTCTCTCTTTCGATCTGGTTAAAACTCTTTCATATTGACATTTACAAGCAAAACAAAAACCAACAAAGACAAAAAGAAACAGACAATGACGACCTAACAAATAATTCAATCGCTGCGCTAGACCACAGCATATTTTCTTTCTCAAATAACAACAGTCATGAGGAAACACTAGGTATACAGAGTGTAAAAGCGCCATGTGATGGCGTAAATAGGTGGCATTCAGTATCATAATGGAAACATCATCGAAGTATTTCACTTGTCAACAAGGCCAACAGCAGCACCAACAGTGACATAAAAACAATAACAGCAACAACAGCAACCACAACAACAGCAACAATTATAATAAAAACACTAACAAACACAACGGTAACAATAACGTTTATAGCAATAACAACAACAATGAGGTCGATCATGAATTATAAATGCAACGAACTCCCACAGAATACACAAGACTAATTAGAGCCTCCAGGTTGGGATGCCCTGGGACCGATATTGATCCCGGCACTTTATGATTTCTTTCCAATCTACAACAAAGGAGAAATGCCATTTCAGAATGAAACATCAAAAGATAAATATGGGGATTTGAGAACAAAACAAAACGAAACATGAAGATCACGTTCGGCGTATCGATCTCTCATTCATCAAATGGAATTCTCTCGGCTCAAAACTGCAGCAATAACACAAGAGAAATGTTTCAAAGAAAGAACTGACAAGTTCTGTTGATGTCTTTGAAACATCGCGCATCTTCCGCTCTCGAACAGTTTTTGACATTCTCCTTGTGCCAGAGGCAAAGGAATTGATAAACAAGGAGACTCGTGATTTGTTTGATTTTATTTTCTTTTTTCTATATACATTAAAAAGCCACACTACAAGACAAACCGCAGTAATAAGTGTAATTTTAATGTAACAAGCAGCAGATAACTTAATCTTTCTTCAACTAGTATTATTTTCTAAGGCAGCCGTTTCTATGTTATGCGTTAATATCAAGCAGTTATCATTTTTCACGTTAGCAATGTTGTTAAAAAGTCTTATCACTGTTGACGCATGGCGCTTTCAGTTGACGTTTGTTTACTTTCAAATAGCATAAATTAATTGCGTGCTTTTAACATTGCATTCTCTGTGATACAGGGCTAGTCCACTTTGATAAAATCTTTTTTTTTTTTTTCCCCTTGAAAACACATTTTGAAGGAAATTGTACGAGTCGTAAATTCAGTTCTCCGAACGCCTTTTTAGAATAATATGGTCATGAATTTCAGTTTCTGCAGAACAATTGTTGGTCTTTTTACACCGAGGAACGGTTTGGACAATTTGAATGTATGGGGGAATAATTAACTTGTTATCTAAAAAAAGCGTCGTATCAAAGCCCATACACATAGACAACGAGGGCAGAATCGTATTACCAGTGACCTTTCTCAGTGCTATGAGCCAGCTCACCGCAAATGGCATGGACGGATATAATAAGCTTCGGGTACTGACCTGCCCTCCACTCGAGTGCCATCGTGACGATATAATATATTATTATAATAATGGCACATTGTACTTTCATCACCCCATGACTGGCTCTTTGGTCAATTTAGTACCCACTGATTAGGTTTTTATTTCACCCTGCTGAGTAGATTATGGTCACTGGGTACGGACTGCAACAGCTTGTCAGCCCGTGATTTACACAGATTGAAGACGAGAGCCTCTCGATGTTCAGGACAGGTATATGGTATGAACCTGTAAGAGAAATGCACTTGGCTGGCATGTTGAATCCCAAAAAGGTATCCGCTTTAGTCGCTACCATAACCAGGGATGACATGCCAGTACCTTGTCCAGTACTTTTCTGGCCATTTATCTAGAGCTGATCGGCTTAACAGAATTTAGAATGCGAACAAATCTATTAACCAAACTACACATTGTTCAAAATATAGTTTAACAGATCCAATACTAATGGGTCTACAAATTAATTCTGATTCTATGGCCTTGAAAACAAATCATTATACATTGTTCTCAGTTCCTGTAAACTCATATCCATCTCGTTTGAGTCCAAGTATTCACTGATGATTACAGACTTAACTAGATACTCAGTTTGTCCTATGAGACATCGTCATCATCTATCACTATCCTGCTTTCCTTAATTCTGAAAAAAAAAACAAGCATTTTTATAACTGAAGTAAGCACAAAAGCATGTTAACTTTTCAAAACTAAATGCACCGCGGCTCTAGAAAGAAATAGCATTGTTATATAATCCTACTAAAGCGCATTTTTGCAAACGTTTCATACATGTGTCTGGACAATCATTAAAACCAGGTTTGTGTCAGATATCGTGCCACGCTTGATAGATCGTGTATTAATCTGATACTGTTCATCTTTTATTTATTGCCGTGTTATTCTACACCCATTGCATTTCTCCTGAACCTTTAATTACAAAGGGGGAGAAAGAGATTCTTACTTTCTTTCTTTTTTTCCAAGGCGACAAACCTAATGGGGCTTTTATCTTGAGCTTGCAGCTGCCCATGGTGTGGTCTATCTCCATCATTGTGGTGTTAAACCATGACAAAGTCCGTCTTTGATCACTGTGGAAAGGCCCATTCCACTTTCATACCTTCTAATCTTATTTACCAGAACTGGCATCCATAAAGCCGATTGGCCCTGCCGAGAGACAATAAAGCGCGTGGCATTTCGATGCCCCTATCGGTGATAGGAGACTCCCCATTAAGGTATCATCTTTCACACCAGGTCTGCATTACAACTGGCTGTAAATTCTAGCCGGCTTGACCCCAAGGTGACCAGTCCAAACCCCCAATGAAAGTGGACCCCCTCACCATGCGTCCATTTGTTTCTGTCATAAACCATATTTCACACTCGGCGTAAATCAGTGATTCAACCGTCGGTGTCGACCCTAAGTCCAGCGATTATGAGGGTAGTCCTTGCCTGGTCCGGGCGGACACCCACTAACCAATTTACGAGTCTGGGATGTCTGTCTTTGATGTCCGAGGCTGGCGGCGAACAAAACACAGACTGCTGCATAATACCTTGCTTTCAAGTTATATTGTCCTCAAATCATGAAACTTCTGCAGACAACACATTGTATAATAAAAAGTTACCAGTAAAATGCTCGAAATGATTTGAACAAACGGATTAAAACTTTTCAAGTATGTATTAATCTAATCTCTGTGCCAAGCCATAATATTAAGTTTTGTGTGATACTACTCGGGAAGAAAGTAAATCAGAATTACCAGCAGCTGAGCCAGCCTGGTAAGCGTTATCAGAGAGCTTGTGACAGAAAAAGTTCTTCCATCATTAAGTTAATCTAAATCTGAATCTCTTAATACCTTAGACACCAAAACAGCTACTATTTATATACGGCGGATCAATGGCAGTTTCTATAGCATAAAGTGATGCAACTGGTGATTTTTTAGTTCACACTGAGGAAAGTTTTTGCATTTGAATGGGTGGGGAAATAGTTAAATGTTATATTATAAAAAAGGATATTCTGTCAAAAAACATATGCATTGTACATACGCATAGGAATGCCTTGACAAAATAATGACTGACTTCGCTTTCTCGTGTTTAAAGGGAAAGGGGGTTAAGAACTGGAAGGCGTCGCTGTGAACTGCAAAGATGTCACAGATCACTGAGAGAGAGAAAAAAAAAAAGGTACATACACGCATCCAAAAAAAGATTAAATTGTTGTGATCGCGGATGCTGCAGTCTGGCGAGACAAAGGGTTAATGTCTGCCATTATCTCCTCGAACTCCACATCCTAGTCTCCTAATCCGGTGGATGGCGGTAATATTCCTGTCAACATCAAAGGGTGTGAATTGGGAGGAAATGGATTCTGTCTCCGGGCAAATCAAGGGGAAACTTAATAAGCCACTGCAAAACATCAGACAGTCAGTGAGCGTTTTAAGCCTTTTACCCTTACACTTAATGATGAGTTCACATGTTTGCACATTAGGGCAACGGTCAACAGAGGAGACCCAATGTCTATAGTTATCTTAGGTTGTAAGTCCTGACGCCCGTGTGTCCCAAACCACTACAAACGCCAGCCATCCGCTGATGCTTTGCCGTGCAGTCGTGTGATAAAGATCTAAGCTCTGAAATCCTATTGGGCTCTCGATTTCAAATGAGTATGCTAGCACTCAGCCATTGGACAGTCAGTCAAAAGCTCCCTCTAACACCCAGAAATCTCGAGGTGACCTCCCGTCCATGCTGTTTTGTCATCCTTTCTATCATTCTGCATTTCTCTCTCTCTCTCTCTCTCGCTCCCTCACTGTCCACCCCCATTCTTCTCTTTTTTTTTAAACATGTCATTTGTCATTCTTTCTATCATTCTACGTCTCTCTCTCTCTCTCTCTCTCTCTCTCCCTCACCCTCCACCCCATTTCTCTCTCTCTCTCTTTTTTTTTTTATATAAACCCCATATTATGCCATTCTTCTGTCATTCTGTCTTTCTCTTTCTCTCCCTCCCTCACCTCCACCCCATACCTGTCTTCTTTCTCTCTTTCTTTCTTTCTTTCTTTCTTTCTTTCTTTCTTTTTTCTTTAATGCGATTTCGTCTCTCTCTTTTGTTCCGCTTCTAGGTCGTAGCAACAGATGGTTCCTCATTTCCGGGGGTACAGTACAGGGCATAGTATTTTGAGTTGAAACAATAATTATAATAATAAAGCCAAAACAAAAACAAAAACAAACAAACAAAAACTGATCCTCTTCCTTCCTCATAGAATTCCTTAACCAATAATAATCATCATCATAATCATCTTAATAAAGTGGAGGGGGGATAGGGGCACATTATATGCGCTGGTCCTAGTTTTCCATTATGGTCCAAACTAGCGCTCCAATTATATATTATTGCTAAGCCATAATACTAACGATTGATGTCAGCAAAGGGCTGTCACCAGCTGGATGAAAAATAAAGCTCCCGTGGAGAGCTAAACATAAAGGTTTTACTTATAGTATTGAAGACAAAACACCCACACACGGGCATTAAACTTTCATAGTTAAGTTGTCATACAACTTAAGGACTTAAGGTGACACGGCTGTAAGAAAAACTGGAACAAGTTTCACACCCTGCTGTTTCAGTGCAAGCATAAATGCCACACACGGTCCAGATCACCCGATTTTGTTTCTGTTTTGCCGACTGTCACAGGGCGATACCTATAGTAAAATATCTAAACACATTTAAATGGCTGTCGCAAAGGAACAAAACTCAGTTTCCGCTTGAAATGCAATCGCTTGAACAAGGATGGTTCTAACAGCATGACGTACGCTATAACAACCATCGAAAGAGAAACATTAACCATTGAAAAGTGTCCCCTCGTTGGGAAACAGTAGTGTTTAAAGAACAAATTTTAGTGGAGAGAAACGAGAGGTACACAGAAAAAAAAAAGGAGATAATGAGACTAATAGAAAGTGTGGCAGACAAAGACGCTGACAGACTGGCAGCAAAATAGAAATACAACACCATACAGACAGACAGACAGACAGATTAACAGGAGCATAGACAGACAGACAGACAGATAGATAGATAGATAGATAGATAGATAGATAGATAGATAGACAGACAGACAGACAGACA
>JBCAUA010570696.1:0-16409 GCA_038406235.1 Peronia verruculata
CCAGATTGACAAGCCCGGCAAGGCGCGCCGCAGGGCGTTGTAGCCCTTAGGCTGGGTCGCAGTTCTAGAGTTAAGACATTAAAGAAGGAAGGTAGCCAATTTACCTGGCTTACGTACAATCCACAGCTCCTCAAAGTTTTAAAAATACACCACACGGAATAGTTTCACTGCGATTTATTCAAGAACAATGTGTTAGAGAAAGTTGTACGCTTGCATATCATTAGAATAACCTCTTTTCTGTACGGTTGCCAAGTTTCATTTATATCCATTCACAAATAATGGCCAGAGAGCATGCCATAGAGGGCCACCCTCTTTTTCACACGTCCCAAAAACACCCCCGTGGCAGCGGCCAATTTTCAGCACAACAATCGACACTCAATTGGCATTGCTATATTTAACGTTATTCTACAAATATGATACAATTGAATAATAAACTTGTGAGAGTGTACAATGATAGTATGGGAGGGGGACAGGAAAGGTAGTGTGGTGAATTGCAGCCCGCCGGACATGATCAGCCTGATTTCTACTCAGTTCAGTCATTGACTGGGAAGCTCCAGTTCAAAAAGAAAAAGAACGCAATATGTAATGTTTCGTATATGCAGATCTAGGCACATCCTATAATGCTGAAAATTTCTTTTCCTACACACTATCCCAGATAATCTTAATTTTCAGACAGTCAGCATTTATGCAAATATACAATGGACATGGTAAAGAATTGTTGGAAAAATGGCACTATTTTCTTTCAATTTTTTTTCCCCCTGTGTTTTACGCTACCAAGAGATACCAGAGCTCAAAACATCTTTCATACTCTTTCTATATTCTTCTATTCAATAACAGAATCAATAGAGTTTGATATCCATTTTCATGAAATAAATATCTTCAGATATAACAATATGATTCTGTTCTTACTGAAGAATTGCACAACACACATCATGAAACTTACCATATCTCTTGTGATTTTATTTTTAGCATTTAGCTCCTCTAAATCTGAATCGGGTCTTTTCTTCTCTGTTGAAGGAAAAAGTCACCCTCTTGAACCAGAATATCACTTTGATTCAGCAGTTATGGATAAAGGTAAGTCTTTCTAAGTCACATACGTTCAAAAATAGTAGGAGACTTTTACAAGAAATATTGAATAAGTTATCAGAAATTGGTCAAAGGTTTAAATTTCCTCAGACATCAGAAAAAAATTGCAATATAAAACCCACTCAGGTTTATTTTTTGTGTACAGAATTCAGTAGAAAGAAATGTTTTCTGAAATATTAACAAAATATTAACAAAACTGAAATATAATGCCACAACTCTGATGTGAATTTAGTTGCAGCAAGGGGGGATTCCAATCAACAGAAAGTTCTTGAATCTAAGGCACAAATGCTATGATAGATCATCCAACCCAAACTGATATCTTCCTGATTCTTTTTTTATGAGGATGTGGTTATACCACAGATATACTATACTATTACAGTGGTCTCCACCTAAGAACCCGGTCACCAGGAGACAAAAAAAAGTGGGCTCTTAGGCAGATGGGTTCCTAGGTGGATTGAAAACTTATGCAAGACATCTGACCACAGATTGTCTTCAGTAACATAACTAGTTGATCGTTACCTTTAGTTAAAGATTTATCTGCGTTATTAAGTATAGCCTTCTTCCCTGTGTGTATATAGAGCAATTCCTCACCTTTTTAAGTATATAATTACATCAATACTGCCCAAAGTTTATACGCCTTGTGAGTTTTCACATAATGGTATCGTTGTTGAAAACATGATACTGCCATGCTACCTCACGGATAATCATACAACTCAAGGGTTTACAGACCGACAAAAGCAGCAAAACAGCTGACCAGCCAGGAGGCTCAACTTAATCCTCCTTATCCACAAAGCCAATCACAGGTGCTGCCCCACATGTTGTCAAACAAAGAAATGGTTATGGGTTAGTCAACAGCGTGGCCTGACTATGCAGTCATACATCAGCCATCACTTCCATTCCTTTGTCTACCGCTGCTGTTCTCTTCACCCCTGTCCCCATTTTACTGCACATCTAGCATATATAATTCCAGATCATACAGTCCACTACAGTGAAGATATAGGTTACGTTAGGATAAAGGTAAGGGATATGATAAGATATAGAGTAGGAGTTTATCAGAGCACCCTTTCACCTTTAGTTACGGTATTAAAATCACCTGGTTGTGATGACCTCGTCCTTATAATTATTTTATAAAGCCTGGCTTACACATAATCACAGTGAAGATTTTTAGTCCTGACTTTTCCACCCACCCCAAATTTCTAATGTTTTTTTTTTTTGCTATTGCACTTCCTTCCATAGTGATGCTCTGTTCAAACTGGACTGGAAAATGTGCTGGCTTTATTAATATTATGTCTCTGGGCTATACTGAGGAAAACTGCTGTTTGCCACAGTCATCTGAAAATAATGACTTTTTCTTCATTCTCAGAATCAGCAAAAATCTGTAAATGAAAATGCCTAAAAACATTTCACTGTCCCCTCGACAAGATGGGTTAATAACTTCTGTCTATATACAGAGGGATACATGTGTTCACAGAACGAAATTTATCATTCTTGAAGTTAGAAAGGGCTAAATGCTGAAAGATATGGATTATGTGTAAGCCAGCTGTTACACTTGCTCAATACTAGTTAAACTATTGAAATGTACCTCAGCCAAACAGTGACAGATTATGACACTTGATAGTTGCTCCAAATAAGTTTATTTTTTGGTGATAGGATGGAGAGAACAGAAATGGCATCTTTTCATGTTGTGGGTCAAGAGGTCAGAGTTCAACATGTCCTATTTTGCACAATATGAAGATGAATTGGTTTAGCCGTTCTGCTCCCATTAATAATGTACTTCAGTAATGCAATTCGGAGGTAAGCCATAGCGCTTTCATTCTACTCCCATCACAATTGACTACCTAAATAAGGGTGAGCCAAAATTTCAGATAATCAGCTTAGATAATGCTCTGAAAATTGGCAATGTAATCCATATTATACTTCTGTGGGAGAATCTGGCCAACATACCTGGATGAAGTTTCAAGTAAGCCTCCACTAGATTGTTGACAATGTGGTTTTTATTGATGCGTTCAACTTTGAGCCGACACTGAGGAAACACCATTGAATAAGAGATTTCGGGATGCTGTCTAATGCCTTGCCTGTAAGTGATGTCTTATGCTTAATATAATGCCCTAAACAAGTAATAGTTTTTCGTTTTATAACAAATCTTTTGGATGTTTGTTCACTTTTTGTTCTATAATCTTATTGTAAAGCACAGAACTTTTCAGTTGTACAAAAAACAAAATAACTATGGCTAAACAACTGACTAGAACTGAGAAAGAGTTCATTTAAAATACTTTTATGCATTACCTTTACAAATTTAACTTTCACCATTTGTCTAGAAAACAAACTTTAATGCTCAAGAGCTAAAACTTACAGATGGGCATTCATTTGACTTATCCATCCATGCAGAGTAACATCCAGCACAGAATGAGTGCATACAAGGCTGTAAACTGTAAAATTGTTCAACACAGACAGAAAATCATTGACATGCTTTATGGCTAAGGCGGAATATATATTCAGAAATAATATGACACACTGAAATTAATTTATCTATAAGCCCAGTCCAATATCTGACTCATATAGAGCAAACAATTATATGAAACAGATTGTGTTAGATCCCATTTCACAACAGTTCACTTCATAACCATGTAAACTGAAGTTGTCAAGCTGAAAGTCCAGTTGAATTGTAATAAAAGTCTGAGATATCAGAGAGAAGAGTCTTTCAAGCTGAAATATGAAATGGTCTCAAAAGAGAAGAAAAGATCAATAGCATCTTCCTGGAACTAAGGAACAAATTCTTTCATCCTTTCACTAGGTCATATGTCAAAAGCTTACGTTATTTATTATCACAAAACAAAAAGGTGCAGTGGATTCACCAATATATGTGATGTTATGCCAATGCTAATATTTCCAAAACGAGGACAGCACAAAGTATGAATTCTCTCACCTGATACAATCATGTAACAGTTCCTGACAAATGATACAGATGAGAGTCTCCGCTATTGCATCATCATCATGTTCTTGCACTTTTGCAGTGTTTTCTGATGTTCTGGCATCCTCAACAGTTGTCATTTTAGATGCCTTGTTCAATTTTCCATCTGGACCACTATCTGATTTTTTGTGCTCTTCAGTGTCTTCTTTTTTTGTTCCAACATCAGAGGTGGTTTTATTTTTTGCATTCCCTTCATCTATAGAGGATGTAAAGTTTGCAACTGAATTTCTTTCCAAATAATTATTTGAGCACAGGAAAATCACATCTTAAGTGTGTTTCCTTTTTTGCTCATCTCACAAAAAAAAAAAAGAATCTTATACCAATGCTACAAGTAACACATCAGACATAAGAAAATAGAGTGACTAAAGCTATGAAAGTACATGGCAATATCTAAGAATTGCATATGTATATTTACAAGAGCATGTTAAAGGCAAGAGCTATCAAGATCAAACTGGCTTGCTGCATGGTCTCAATTTTCTGATCCCAGTAAGACAGAAGATCTAATTTTTTTATTTTTTTTTTTATAGTAATCGTAATGACACAGAATGATGAGGTGGTTTAAGGCCTATTATTTAAGACAGATCCTTCACAATACAACTAAAGACAAGAAAAACAAGACAGCAAACCTGCAGCAGGAGATGATGAGACTTCTGAGTCAGTTTTGGTTTTTTTATTGTCAACGGGCACATCCTCTTTAGATTTCTGTAAATTTAGAAGGAATTTATCCAAGATCAGTTCACAGTTATATTTGCAGTTCAGGACTATTTTTGAAGGGTCAGACAAGATGTGCAGATGTTTCACATATCATTTTTCAAGAGCTGACTAAAAAAAATGATATTTGTAATCGAGTGAGGATTACTTTTTGCCATGCTATGAAGTAGAGGCATGGAGAGTAACTGGAGTAAATGGTTGGGATTAAAAATGTAACAAAGATGTATGATTCAATTTGCAGCACAGTCACATTTATGTCATAATGCTAAGTCTCAGACTTGGTTTTTCTTCCCTCTACAATGATACACAAAACTTTTGATTCAACCGACACAAAATGACCCTGGCATGAATTTCTTTTTTTTTTTTTTTTAAGTACATTAGAAGATAAGCACAGATTTCTCTTCATTTCTGTGATTTGATTCATAATGAACTATATGAAAACAATGATAATACATATAAGTTATAAGTAATAATAATGATAGTGACTTTTCAAGATGTAGCCCTCACCCCTAACTCTCTCCATTCACCCATCCTGACACTCCACCTATAACTGACAATGAAAAATAATAATGTCAATGATTTCAGGCCACTTACTCTTTTTCTTGGTGGACTCGGACTCTCAACAGCATTCAAGTCCTCATCTGTGTCAACAAACATATTTCCAGTCAATGACATTATTGATTTAGATGCATATATGAAAGAGCTCAAAAAATCATTGCTATGGTGGAACAAAAAAGAAGACTGCATGGATCTGGGCATGCTCTCAGTGCTCACTAAGTATCTATGAGTCAAGACATAGCATCAAATTATCAAAAAAGATAAAATTAAATATGTGATCACTATCATATATCTGATAAAGTTATCCATCAAAGATATTGTCACATAAAATTGATGGGTAACATACATTTTCTGTTATCAAAAAAAAAAAAAAAATTTTCAAGCATTCCGCTTCTTACTTTTCACTTTTTGTAAATACAATGAAACTCGCAAGAAGAAGTCAACTCGCTTAAAGTAAACTCTCGGTTAAAGTCAACCTGCTCTGGCAGTCCTGTTTTTTTTCCTCTATATTTCATTAATCTCGTCTGATAATGTCAACACTGTCAGAGGTTGAACTCGCTTAAAGTCAACTCAACATGGCCCACGCTGGCCAACTGACAGCCATAAATTGTGAAGACAAAGAGAAAATAAGTCGGACAGAGAGACAGAGACACCTTAAAGTTACTGTATTGAGAATACCTTTGGCTCTCTTCACCTGTGCTATGTTGGCAGGGATACACACACACCCACACAGCAGTTTCACACTTGTCTTCTCGCCCTTCTTGTGTGCATTTGTGAGGCCATGGATGTCAGTACAACTGACTCCTGACTGCCTTGCCACTGACAAGCAGTTCTGTGACTGGCCCTCTTCGCTTGCCTTGTGTAAGCAAGGCTACATCAACACCCACTTCCACTCAGCTCTCTTCATCCTACTTGCTGACACTCACACTTAAAAGATAGTGCAGACAGCAGTGCACCTGATTTTTTCAGTCAAATCTTTAAATCACCTAATAATACCAAAATAATAACCCAGGAGAAGATTGAAAATGCGTATTAAAACCCTAACCGTAGATCACGACTGTCTTACGATTGAAAGGTTTAAAAATAATAACATTCCAATCTATACTCGGCTCTCTTCACCCTACTTGCTGACACTCACACAAAGACAGTGCAGTGTTTTAATCACCGAGAGGAGGTTGAAAGGTGTACAAAAACCAGAACCAGCAATGTGTCTGATTTAATTTCAGTCATATCTTTAGATCACATCATAATACCGAGATAATTACCCAGGAGAAGATTGAAAATGCGTATAAAAACCTTAACCACAGATCACGACTGTCTTAGGATTGAAAGGCATACAACAATGTTCATTCCTATACTCTGGTTTCTTTTTACAGCACACTTTCATTCCTACATTCTATGCTAGCCAAGAATAGTCAACCTTTTATCATCAACTCCGTGATCAGGACCAGAATGTCTGTAAGAGGCATAATCCATAAAATATACAACACCTATTTTTACCTCCTGTGCCTCCAGAGATTGTGTCCCCAGAAATCGGATAAAGTCAACCTCGCATAAAAACATTTTTTCTCAGTCCTAAGAGGCTGACTCTAAGCGGATTCCACTTTATCTCCATTCTGCTAAGCCCTTCGTTTTTTTTTTTAATGTGTACATAATGTTCTAGGACTGTCCTATTCAGGGTAAGAATTCTTTACTTCACTTTTAATTCCAGAAAGGTCCATACCTGGCAATGTGGAATCTGGATCCACCATGACTTGAGTATAATCCTGTGTCTCTTCAAGGTCTGAGCTGGTCTCTGCTTGTAAGGCTTCCATGTCTTGGTACATGTATCCAATATCTGTGGATTTGTTTTTTTGTTGTTTTTTTTTAAACCCATGAATTCAAGACACTGAATGAAGGAACATCAAAAGCATAAAAACTGAAACAAAAGAACATGTATTTCTTCATCTTTATATTTGCTACTGCAGCAGTCACATATAGAAGAACAGCAGAGGTAGTTCTGAAAAATGATTTTTGCTTTAAAAAGAAAGCAATTTTCAGTTTTTGTTTTCTCTTATAAGTTCTGCCTTTGCTGAATATAGAAATTGTATTAAAAATGGATGTCTGTTGTAATGTGTTTGACTCATTCACTGGATGACCCACCTACTGCCAGCCTGGCCTCGGCACACTCTGGTGTCATATGCAGTGATAGATGTTAACTATTCCACTGGATACAGACAAAAGATGTATAAAACACTTGATGATCTCTTGCAATATTTTGACCACCAATGTCAGGGATGGACATTCTTTGACACTCTGAGATATATCTGACTTGTGATCTCAAAGAGTATTAGTGTAAACTTTCACAAGGTGGTCTAGAATGAGCTTCCACCTCATAAGAAGAGAGAAATTCTCTTTTATTTCTGCTGCTTCAGAGCATAGTTGTGAACCATTTGCCATAGTAAACATCAAGAGGAATGATATAAACAGGAAACCAGGAAAAATCAGAAAAGGGCATGGAGAGATGGCTAGGGCCTGAGGTAAGGTCTACTGAGACTGAAAACCAGACCTCCCCCATCTCCCCTTCAATTTTTGCTCTTTAAAAAAATAATTTAAACAAGTTTTTCTCAAAATCCAACACTTTTTTAACTATCTCCTTATCTACTTTTTTATTCATTGACTAATTCAAACCAAACTTTGCATGCATTATTTTCACAAGCAGACCAAATGCCATATGTCTGTGATCCTATTATGTTTGCAAATTTTGGAGAAATTTTGGTTTCTGTTATCAATTTTTTAGACAAATCTAAACAAGAAGTTCACCTCAGTGGAGATAGATTTCAAAGATAGCCATTTCAATATTTCAGGGTCGCCACATGCAACTGTTCAAGCGAGTCAATTTTATTCAATATCATGGTTTTCTTTTAAGTTCACCATGCCAAATACTGTATAATGAAAAGGCTTAAAATTGTTTATCTGTAAAAGGGAAAAAAAAAAAAATCACCTGCAGGACACTAGTGCCCTCCCCCCCCCCCCCTCCTCTCCTTCCACCACCATCATTACCCTTAGGCATATAATGAACAATGGATTCATAGCCTCCAAACATGACACCATTGCAATAATCAACTCCTCTTTGAGTTTGTGGCTATGAAAATTCAAATACAAATCATATGAAATATGCAAGAACTTACACATAAAATGAGGAAACGAAGAAAATCAGAGCACACACATTGCCTCCCCACCCCCACCCTACATACACATACATACACAAACAACCTCAATCTAACCAAACAAAAATATGGCATTGAACACAGACTAAAACAAAATACTGTTTTCAATAATGAAGTTTGTCATTCACACAAGTTTCTATGACATATTCAGGTAACACTTTATAATTGTAGAGTAATGCCACAGCAAATTTTAATGAGTGAAGCACCTACCATCATCAGTGTTGTCTTTCTTGTGAACTATGTGTATTTCATCACCATGGCTGAGTTCTCGGCACTAATTGATGAGGAAAAAAAAAAAATGTATATGGGCTTATTTACAACAAAAACTTTATCTGGACACACTCTTTTCTCTAACAAAAAAAAAAAAAAAAGAAATTATATACATAAGATGGGCGCAGTCAACCTAACAAAAAAAAAAAACAGAAAGTTTAAACATAAGATGGGTGCAGCCAACTTAAAAAAAAAAAAAGAAAGAAAGTATATACATAAGATGGGTGCAGTCAACTTATAATGAGAACCAAGAATTTCCCTGATACTGTCTTTTCTCTGAAGGAAAATGAAAAAAAATGTACCTATATTTTGTGCATTTCGAGCAATCTAAACATAACGAGAATAAAATTACCTCAAACAAGTTTTTCTCTCACCTCCTCCCCACCTTTTTTTTTACATATATAAAATGTCCTTTTTGCTCAATTATCAAAATACTACAATCTCAATATTACAATTCAGCACAAATGACTTTAGCCACACTGACTTCCAGATGTTGCTTTGTCTCCTGTATTTGTCACAATAGATATCAGCTCATCCTCAGTTGAATAGGCCACCTATCACCATCAAACAGACAGTTACTGATGATGTCTATTTTGTGTCACTTTAAAATAACATACATTACTGTATGGTTATGTGCCTACTCATCCAGGTGCAGCACCAAAGTATTCAAAGCGTGAGCTTTATTCCACTATGTTTTACTCTATTATTTTCAGTGAGCTTTATTCCACTATGTTTTACTCTATTATTTTCAGACAGGTTTATCACTTTGTAAATACTACATCAACAAGTTTTAATGCAAGCATTCACTTTGGGAAAATTGCTCTTTTTATTGGCTTATTGTATCTAAGTGCAATGCCTATCATTTAGCATTCATTACTGTTAGAGTGGACAAAGTCACCAATCATTTCCATTAATAGTCTGTTGTAAAACTTGTATACTCAGATGTATAATGTCGAATCAACTAACACCAACTTCAAAAATTTCTAATCTGGTGTATTGTCAACGTACTCAACAAAAGCACCAACAATCTAAAAAACTTGTGCTATTCATGTCAAATTTTGTTTAAGCTTACCTCTCCCTTACACAGCTTTATACTCATATTCAGTAATGTCCCATTTGTGCTGGCAAAAAAAGAAAAAGAAATCTGTCAAGGAACGTCTGGTGGAGATCTGAAGGGCAACACTCACCAATATAATACATGAATTTGTTGTTCAATAATATACAACCAGAGAAAAAAAAAGATGTTTATGTAGAAAATTTCTCAATTTGCTAGAAAGAATGAATCTCATCACATGTTATCACTTGAATTTTGTTTGGCCATGGCTAGCCAGACTTAGGCCCATAGAGTCTCAAAATCTAGCTGAACATATTCAGTCTGTGTCATTATTCATGTAAGCATGAAGTTCTATGTCTGCATCATGTTCCTTTGGGTGGGGGTGGGAGGCATATGCATGCTGCTTTAAACACTTTTAGCTAAAAATATGCTAATCAGTAAATGACGGTTAAGTTTTATAATCGAACTTGACAATCTTTTTTTTTTTCTAATATTTGAAACATTGAATGAGGTATATATCTAGATCCAGTTTTAAAAAAGTTTAAAAAAAAAAAAATCTAATCCAAGACCATTTACCTTGTGTCATACAGCCAAACTTTGCCTTGGTCATCTTTCTCAATGTAGCAATGTTTTCCTGACACAAGTTTGTTACCAGTGTGTGCAATATCACAATCTAGAGGCAAAAAAAAATAAAGCCATGTAAAAAAATAGTTCTACACAATAAAAAATTTGCTGTAAGACATGATAAGAGCAAAAACCTTGAATGATTGAAAAATAAGTGTTCAGTTAGTTGGATAATTAAATTTCTGATTTTGCTTTAGCATTGGTTTTTATTATGCACTTGCTTGAGAGCAAAAATCTGATATGATAGGATCTTTACTCAAAATATTTGATTTTTTTGGTTCCTTTTAAAAGTTCTACCTTTCCTGAGTATATATCTGATGGTGGGTACACACTTGAGCAGTTTTCGGCAAACACGGCGCCCTAGCAATACACAATGGACAAAATGGTCAAATAAGGACATGTTTTTTGAGTTGTTTTTTATTGTTCCAAGCATACGCCACACAGGCCAGTTGTGTCCTAGACGTGACAGAAAAGTGGGAGTGTCTAGAGCACATTCATATTTCACTACATTAGTGCTCAAATAGCTGCTCACTGAAAATGGAATGGGAAAGAGAAAAATGTTTATCATTCATCAACAAGTATGAAAAGTTTTCCTGAATATGGAATCCTAGGCATGGGCTTTATTACTAATATTACAACAAGGGTCGAAAACATGAATGCTGGACTTTGAGTGCCAAGATTCTGAGCAGCCTTTGATTTGCTCTTTATTAAGACCAACTTTCTGCAGCTCATGTGGGGAACAATAAAAACAACTGAAAAAACATCTCAACATTTTGCTCTGATTCTAATCCCAAGGTGGACTGCGAGCGGTTAGCTCTCAGCAGCCTGTACTGTCGTGTGATTGTGTGTATGGGAAGTGTAATTTCCTTTTCACTTCTTTTAGCTCCAGGGGGAGCTGGTCTCTATTACAGAGACTGTGCAGTAAACTTATCATATCAGTCACCGAGCTGCAGGACTTAGTCATCAGAAGACTATCAATGTCCTAGTTGGAGTTGTTGAGTCAAATCATTCCAAGCAGCAGCTTCCGGGGACGGACGACAGGTGCAAAGCTTCCACTCGAGGAATATTCCGGTCCTCTGACGGCCTTTCCTCCACAGGGCAAAACTCACCAAAGGAGACCCGTAAGAGCATTTTGCTAGTGCACCATGTTTGCTAAAAACTGTTCAAGTTCAACTGTGTACCATCAAGCAGAGGTTAACCAGCTCCTCTTCTATTCAGGCTCTTCCTCATTTGGGGCTCTATATCCAGTGACAGATCATCACTATTTTGCAGGTTATCAGCAAATTGCATATAAAAGAATTACTTACAATCTCCTTCTCTAACATCTGGAGCCACAGCAAACTGTGAAAACTTTCATCTGCGCCACTATAGAATACACTTGCCACAGCCTAATGCAGGTGGATTATGCTCTGTTCTGCAGTTTCACAGCACAGTAGTGATTTATTTATTACAGCAAAGGAAAAGACATTCTTGGTTTTGATCGACAAAGATGTGCTGCCCATATAAAGCCCTCCCTGTGCCTAAATGGTTAGTTTGCTAAAGGTAGTAAGGGAGCTAAAATATAGGAAGAATTGAGCAGATGCACAGAAAAAGTCAAAGATATAGATGTCATGGACAGAACTCCAATATGATGCAAACATGTTTTGGGGTTGAAAACCTGATCGAAAACTCCTCCTTACACCTATTTTTCTAGCAAAAAAAAAAAAAAAAACTGTAAATCTGTTTTTCTTAACAATGAGTTTTTAGCACTAATAGGGCCATCTATTTTTTATATTGTTGGAGCAATTACCATGAAATTTGGCATGAATACAGAAACAAGAGAAAGAAAAAGTGGTCCGAGGGGATTTTTGATGACATTTTAAATTTTTGAGAAATTCTAAATTTTAATTTCTAATTCTAAATTTGCACTTTAGGAAAATCCATGACTTTTCTTGATTTTAGAACTCAGTGGAAAAAAAAAAAAAAAACAAACCAACAAACAAAAACTAAATCGGGTCTGACAAAATTTTGGTGAAGAACTGAAAAGTATGTATGCATTTTTTCAAGCAAATCAGTTGAATAATGTACATGTACAATCCTATCTCTAACAATTGCAATATTAGATAGCAAAATCCAAGATGGCGGTCATTGCCATGGCAACCATGAGCCATTTCATTTTTTTTCCCCCCACTGTTTTCCTCTGATTTGACCATGTCGAATTTAATGGTAACAGTTAACACCATCTCTCCCTAGTGGTTTTCAAAATGACTCCAGGATTCCCCTCCCCTTCTGAACAAGGACTGGCTCATTATGATTAAATTGTTACTATCTTGATTTCTTTTGTAGATCAAAAGATCAGACTAGTTGTTCTTTCCTATATGAAAAATTTCAAGGGTTAAAACCACACCAGAAGTAGCAAAAACTGGAAAAAAAAAAATGCATGCACTCCTTTAGTGTCGTCAATGGCCTTCGGTCTATACACAATTCATCAGTAGTATAGCATGACCGAATGGGCAAACCACATAGATTCAACACTGTAATTTCACTATTTGAGGTCCATTATATGTTAAGTCCATTAGTCATTGGCTACACAAATTGGGTCATCATGGCTGTGTAGCTAGACATCTGACATCATGAACATCATTGATTCATATTTCAGATCCCACCATCAGCGAATGGGAGGGATTCAAAGATTTGAGCCTGCATCTGTTTCAGTGACTGGTCACTAAGCATCTTGAGAAGGAAAGCCCAACATCGGGCCTCTTCAGATAAGGGCAAATATATAAAGGAGGTTTCATGTGTATGTTATGCATGCTGCACAACCCTTGATGGTTAAAAATCAGATATTTCCAGTCTCTAAATTTCTACCCTAAAAATTCTTCACTAAAAACAGGGTTTTACCCCATTTAAAGGGGTAGTGAAACATCAATTCATTGTGTCAAGTTTCCTTGTGTTTTTCCCTCAGATTAAATGTTACAGTTATTGTAAGCCCACTGACATACAAATTAGAAGCCAATGGCTTCTCAAATTTGAGATTTTAACAAATAAAGAAATAGGATCGTTCGGGCCGCTCTAGCTTTCCATACATGAATGTAAATCAGGTGTGACGTCATGCCTTTCCAGAATGCACATTAACTTTATGCGTGGGCCTACACAGTATGTAAACAATGCTGTATTGTGTGGCTAATGACTTGTCGGTCGCAGGATAGTCAGGCATTTGTAGGGTTCCTTGTTGTGCTGATATTTCTCACAATATCACTTGAACTGGGGTGACTATAATAAGTATGCACAGCTCAACAGAACTCCTTCACAAGGTAATGGAAACTTTACCAAATAGAAAAGTGAGAAATTCCATGCCCAAAGATGAAATCCCCTTGAACATGAGAGAAGAACAGAAATCAAGAGCCACTCAAGTGCTCCGAAACTACAATCAAACGAAACGATAATCAAGAGAAGAATATTAAATAGATGTAGTCTCTTCGTTTATACCATACTGAATAACAATGCAGTCTCCTCTGACCACTTGACCCACTCAACAAGTTAGGCACTGACCAGCGACCAAGCTATTGTGAACAGAAGTGAACTATAACTGCTGTGAATGAAAGCCAAAGTGGCCTCAGATAGCTTTCTTTTTGCTCTCACTGAATGCTACCATTAGATCACTTATATATTTCTTTGTATTCACTGCTGCCTCATCATTGTCAGTCAGTCTGATCTAATAACAGTGATCTAAGTCCATGTGGTTAGAGGGATGATAGCTTGCATTTTACACAGAGATACTATAGCAAGAAAGTAATTTATACACCTCTATGTGAAGTGGTTTCGTCCAAGCAATTACATCAGCTTATGAGCAGATCTGTAATGGGAATGGTCTATGTGACGAGGGGTGATAAAACTGACACCCATATGAAATTGATGTCTTTATGAGTACAACTCCTTCTCCTACCATTGGTTCATTGCACATATCATTATGTGAAGAAAGGGTGGAGTTTTCGAGGGATTAGAAAGAAACATTGGACTGTAAGGTGGTCTGATGTGGGCCTGCACTACGTCACTCCAAAGCCAAGGTGGAGTCAAAACAAACACTATGAGACTCAACTTGACAGGGCCTATGGCTTTGCTAGATGGCCGCGAGATGTGCAGCCTCGTAATACAGAGATGTGAGGAAAGTCATGATGTCACAAAGTAATGCCGTAGAGAGCGCGAAGAGAACTGCAAGCAGTCTTATTTCACAAAATAAACATGTTAGCGGTGATGTTTTCTCAAAAATAACACTGCTAACATGTTTTTGGCTACTATATCTTGAAAATTATTATTTTACAAGAAACAGCATAGGTTGTCCGTGATGTTGCACTACCCCTTTAAGGCCTAGACAACCATACTTTCTTAAGTTTGAAAAGCTAGATACATAACAGAAACAAACACTGGACAGCTCTAGTTTTAGAGGCAAGTTTGGAATAGATCTAGACATGACATATGGGATACTTTCTTTTTCTCTAAAGTCAGTGTGTGTGTAGATCTAGATTTATTTCAAGCAGAGAAATCCAAACAGTGAATGCCTATGGTGCCTCAGGACATCACTCACCTCAATAAAATACTGTCCCAAAACATCATAACTGAACTGTTCAATTCAAGACTTTTGAATCTAGAATCTAGATCTATGTGATCATTTTATTGACTCTTTACCTCATTCTCACAGACTCACACACACTTACCATTATTTCTCCCTATGACAAACTTATTTCCTTTAAGTGGAACAGGTGCTGTTTCTAAATCTGTTAAAGATACAAGCTGAGCCCACGCATCTTCTCCGTTGTCGGTGGTCATAATTCAATTTATGATTAGGCAATCACACTATGATGTAAGATCACAGGGGAACTAAAAATTGGTGTCTTGAAATCATAGAAACAACACTACAACAGTCAACAGCGTTGTTGTTTCTACAGTTTCCGTTTCAACTTTTTGTGTTATGCTTTTAAATTTTCACTCTCAAAAGAGCGTTCCGCGAAGTCAGTATGTCACAATCCCAATTTGTTTGTTTGTTATTTTATTGTTGGTCACTTTATTTTTGTTTTACTATGAGTAATTCAGAAATATTCATTTAAAATTTTAATTTATCACACTAGTCAAGAGAAGAACACTTTATAGTGATATGTCTCTATGAACTTTTTGAGAATTGTTTCGCTCCCTAACAATTCCGTGCCGTTGAAAGATTAAACTTTTCTGTTATCTGTCCCTTCGGCGAAAGTCAAAATGGCGTCCCGACTCCAACGACTGAACATTGCCCTTCAAGCGGCCAGAAGGTTTTACTCAGCCAAGGCAGGAGCAGAACATGGACATGGTATGCTCATGCTGCGTTTTTAAACAAAAGTAAACTTTAGCCTTATTCAATGTGATTATAATATAGATCTAGTGAGTCTAGGTCCTTTCCCCGTTCTACTTTTACTTTTTAGATTCTAGACTCCACAAACCGACCACCTTTGCTTACATTCTTACAATCACCAAATCCTATCAATGATCTGCTACGAGCTTGTTGGGGTGAAATACCGTAGGGCCCGGGCACTTCAAAATCAACCGTGCAGGCTATAGATCTACATACCACCACTTTGCTATCAATTTGCAAGACCAATTATACTAACCGGTAACTATTATGTTTGGGTTGATCCTCTTTTTTTAACCCTTACCCCTCGCGGTCGCCTCCGGTCGCCGCCTCGGGCAACCCTCGTAGTCGCCTCACATCGCTGGTCACGCCCCCATTTACTATGTTGTTTATTTTCGGTCGCCACCGCAAAGCAACGCAGATCTCGCGAGCGAACGTGACTCAGCAATATGGAGCCGGAAATGAGCTTTACTTTCGTTTTAGTTTCATTAAGATCGACCGATAAATAAGCTCAGTGGGAATTTTGAAAGTTGCTGAAGTTTTTGCATGACTTTGGTGTGAAAGTAA